>CABFVX010001473.1:0-15247 GCA_902151425.1 Timema shepardi | reverse complement strand
GGGGGGGGGGGGGGGGGGGAGCTCTCCCAACACAGCCAGCGGCGAGCCTCGAACTCGGGTTCAGTCGAATGTGGATTTTGTAGTGGAGTGCATCTCGGGTTTATTGTAGATGAGTCGAAACTAGTACACTGGGGCTGGTTTGGTGAGTGATACAACTTCTTCCATGTCATGTTGTAACAAGGTTACAGATCTAATTTTAGAAATGGAGCTATGTGTATCCAAACGGGTCTATCTGTATCTAAAATGCCATATCTGTTGATAAGCTTAGAGCGGTTTCCCCAACTTTTCCCAATAGCGGACTACTAGATAAGAATTCCATGTTCATGCAGAGCATTTTATAAGTGTTTAATGTGCATGCAAACCACCCACCTTAAGATACCGCTTACCCGTCCACTTGCCAAAGAAGGAAATTCCATAAATGTATGTGCTTATTAGCAGGAAAAGACAGCATTTTTATTTTACCATTTTTTATGCACATTTCACATGTAATATTACTTGCGATACAAAGTGTTGTTGATTTCAAAGAAAAAGTATTGCTGATAACTAATCGTTTTGTGTATTGTTCAAATTGAAAGTGAATATAAATCAATGGGAACAATGTTTTCTGAAAATATTTTAAGATTTAAAAAAATGAACCATATGCCAAATCTATGGATTTGTAGAGTTAGATGAGAAAGGTAAACATGATGCCTTGCAGAAGAAAACATATTATAATATATTCATCTCTTAGCCAAATGTAGTCCAGCCCAGTTAATAAGAGCCATTAATCCAGAAGTGGTTCTTCACATTGAAAGCTATTTATATTGCCACTTATACAAGGCTTGCTTACATGAATTCGACTATTCATATAATACACCTCATGCCGACACTTGCCAGACCTCTAATAAGATAACCATTTGTTGGTTAATTTCACTGGACAAACAATTCAAATTAATAACGGATGCCACTCTGACTACATAAAGAATCGTTTAGAGCACTAAAGTAATCCCCAAAACAGTATTTAACTAGATCAACTTTATGAGCATTATCATCATTGACCCAAAATATTTTTAATTGAGGTAAAATTCATGAATACTACCACCATATTACTGAACAGTTTAACATGTTATATCAAAAATACTTATTTTTGACATATAATAATGCTTTTTAACACTCATTGTTAAAATCTCTTTCCACTAGCTTTAAACAAGAGTTAGGTTTGTGCCCACAACTGTACAGTAGGCCTATCTTATCTGATAGTAAAGAGACTTTTTGTTATTTATGATACAAGGGTATGATAACAGAGGAATAAATATTGTTTTGTGTTCACATAATTGCTTTTTAAAGGCATTTTATCAATCATTTCAGCATGCTTATATATTTTCAAACATCTGTTGCAGCCAAAACCGCAACAATTCTTGTAGTATCAGAAGCACTCTGCAGAACTCTAGAAATCTGTGAAACTTTTTTTTTTCTCCTACCTGGCCATGTTGTTATTGAATCAGCACATGGCTAGGCTTTCTCTTTTATTTATTTTTAAGCACCACATCCTACTACCTGATCAGAGTATATGCCTTTTAGGTCTCTTGAAACATCCACTTCAATATAAAGAAAAGTCAACTCTGAGGAATTTGGAAAAAATTGAATGTATTCATTTTGTTGTATTTCTGTTGTTATTAACTAAACTCAAGTAAATTAACTGAAACATGTCTTTTCCAATTCACCCATATCACATACATTTAAGAGGTGCTATAGAATTATGTTCTATCACCATAGGGATTTTGTATTGTTTTTCAAATTTCATTTTTGCTTTTTTATTTTTCATGTAATTTTTTGTCATATTGATATTGATTGGTATCAACTGGTATCTCCAATCTATCACACTCAATCAATTGTGGTATGCAACTTCTTTTAACCTTAGCATATTAGACTTGACAATACAAAAGTACAAAAAACATTAGTTATAACTCAATGTGTATTTACTGAATGTTTATTTTTAATTTTTAATATAACTTTTAATATATTTTCTTTCACTGTGTAAACTATGTCAAATAATGTATGGGCTTTCATTATCTAGAGATATTGTACTGTAATTTAAACTTTCCAGTAAAATATCTTTATTTGCAGGTGATAGAGGGTTTGAAAAAGATGAAGAACTGCATTTTAGATAGTCCCACAGGGTCAGGAAAGTCGCTAGCAATTCTTTGTTCAACTCTAGCTTGGCAACATCATGAGAAAGGTTGGTGGTATTTTTCACATTTTTACATCATCACTCTCGTCTAATAATATAAAATGCTTATTTGCTTGTGCTATGTTCACTGTTTGCTTCTTTTTAATAAACTTTTTGAGTAGATAAAAGATCAAAATTTGGTTTGAATGACATATACATCTATTAAAAATCAGTGATAAAAATTCCTACAAAAAAATGTACATTTGGATTATATGATGTTTCTTGTGTAACAATTTTGTAATGAATAAAAAAAATCTAAATTACATAAAATATTGAAATTTGGCAGGGACTAAAGTAGACAGAAAAAAAAGTAGTCACAAAAAGCCTTTTTTGAACTCCATTAGAAGGTCATACACTAAACTTAATTGAATTGATAAGCAATCTATTGAGAATTATAGTAGTTTTTCTCAAAATGTGGTCTGTGGCGGACTATCAAATGGTCTGAGGGATCCCAGGAAGTTAAGTAATAATAATGAATCAAAGAATGTTGATTACATATAATACAACAATTTTAAATACTAAAATATTTTAAATATGAAATATCTATATTATGCTTTATTTCTTTCCTCCATAGACACAAGTCACATAGAAAAGGAAGTATGTGCCAACCTTAAGGCCATTCGTCAATAAGAATTTTATTGTACTCTTTTAACAGCTATTAATAGTGAGTGATTCATTGATTTCAAATCATTACAGCTCACTATACTAACTTTATGCAGTACACAATATAGGTTGTTGGCAACAAAAGAAGTATCATATTAAGCTTCGTTTAGGTTACCTAACCTCCTCGCCCCCTTCTGTGTTAAATCTACTGACAAAAGGCTATAGACTCTCTGACTCAATTAAGCTTTATTGTTGAATGTCCTTAAGTCAACAAATCTGAATAATAATTTAAAAAAATTATTAGCTTTAGAATGTTGAAAAAATAATCAAATAGCTATTACATACTAATTTATTACATTATATGTATGAAATAAAGTGCATAGAGCAAAAACAATTTGTAATAAATAAAATTATATAATAGTAGGAAAATGGTAGAGCACAAATAAAAGTAAAAACACTAACACATATATACACACTTCAGTAGTTTGGTGTTATTATAGTGTCTTCTTCAGGAAGTAGTATTAGTAGTAAGACTTAACAGGATGTTGTCTTCAGTGATGCCAACTTGATTGGTAAGGATGAACACTTCTCTGGTAGAGTTGAAATTCTCTTAAGGTTTTTCTATTACTTTGTGGATGGTAGGTGGCGCTAGTGTAGCCTCAGGGTTGAGATTAATGAATATTTAGGTTGGGTGGTTTTCTAAACTTTGTTATCCACTGATATGCTAGTTACCATCTTCTTAACTGGGCCATATTGCACTGTGTTTTGATGAATGATTTTAACACTTTGACCGTTTAGCAGTCCTCAGTTGAGGTTATGAGTGGAGTTATGTGCTGAAACTAGTTTTTCTGAATTCTTGATTTTGGTGTCATGGTGGTGCCCATTCATTTGTTTACAGAGAGTTTCAGTGGTGAGGCCAACATATTCTGCTGTACATTGTTGACATTTTAGTTGGTAAATTAGGTTACTGGACTCACATGTGTGACTGCCTTTGACGGTATAGACAGAGTTGGTGATGTTGCTAGAGAAAATAGCCGCTGAATGATGTGTTTGGAAGGTTTTGCAAGCTGTTTAGTTACAGGGTTGAGAGCCTTTTTGTGGTTGAATGAAGGTTGTGTTATTTTCAGTTTTGAGTTTAGTGTGTACTAGAAGATTTCTAAGTGATGAAGGCTGCATATACACAAGGACTGGTGTTTTTTTTTTAGAATATTGTTGATACGGCTCGATGCTTCCAATATGTGAAAACTTGACCCTAATATTTGATTGGGCTTTTGTAGCCACCAGAGGTACAGTAGCCCCATGGCTTCTTTGGTGCTGACTGACATCTTTGGAACATTACCAGACCAAATTATGTATACCTACGCCGGACCAAATGATCTGTAAAAACATGTGTTTAGCAGCTGTCACTTCTGACGGTCAAAATTTAGGTATATACCTAAATGTTGACTGTCAGAAGTCAGCTGTGAGCTGTCAGTCAGCACTAAAGAAGTCATGGGGCTACTGTATAGTATCTGGTTTTTCAGTCTAACTCTTTACTGCTACTGCTGCTACTACTACTACTACTACTACTACTACTACTACTACTACTACTACTACTACTACTACTACTACTACTACTACTTGAGGCAGATGCTATAATAGCATCAAAATATTGAAGTGTGTAAATATGTGTTAGTGTTTTTACTTTTATTTGGCTTCTACTATTTTCCTACTAATTTAATACTTTCTCACTATCTTACAGGTAGAAGTATTGTGATCGTCAAAAAAAGTGGTTTTTGAATTTCTGTTTGTCTGTACCTCCAACTAGAGTCTAAACTATTTAACCAATTGGGCTGTAACTTGGTATCTAGGGTTTTCATAAGGTTTCCCCGAGGGTTTTTTGGAATAGGATATCTGACCTTAAAATTAAGTGTAGTTTACTGAAGGGCAAAAAAAGAAAAAATCAATTTTCTCAAAATCGGCTCTAACGACTATGATTAAAATTATTTTCAAAATGTTTATAAATAACCCAAACAAAATGGATACTCTCAATATTTTGGCAAAATGACTTAAGAACTCTAGTCTGATGTGTAAATTCTCATTTTTTTATCATATCTCTAAAACTATTTGAGATATGAAATTACTTATCATTGCAAATATGTAGATCTATTTATAACACAAATATTTTATTCAAAACATATTTTTATAAAACCAATAACTTTCAAGCTATATGCAAATATATATATATATATAAACTAATTAATAAACTAATTAACTAAATAATATATATATAACCTAATTAACTAATTAATATTATATATAATAAACTAATTAATTTATATATATATATATAAACTTTTGAACAGTGAAGGTAAAGTATTGCGACCATAAAAAAATATAACCTGAAATGTTGATGGATGTCGACATCTTATGACCCCCTGAACCCTAAAAAGTGGTATTTGCAATGTGGTCTGACTCTGTTTCTTTTTAACCCCAAAATTAAGATAAGTTTAATAAAAAGCGAAAAGAGAAAAAATCGTTTTCTCAAAATCAGCTCAAATAATTTGGATTCAAATTCGTATCTAGGTGTTGATTAAGATTATAAATAAACTGGCAATTTTCATTTTCCCATGAAAATGACTTTTAGGGTACTTTTACAGAATCGGAGATTTCTGAATCTCCGCAACTATTTGAGATACTAAATAATTTATTATTGCAAAATTGTAGTACTATTAAAAATAAAAATAAAATATATGAAATATATTTTTATAAAACCAACAAGTGTCTGATATATTGACAAATATATTAATACAATTTTGTGAGCTTTAGTTGTAAAGAGATACTACTTAGGTTTTAACACAATAATTCTCTAATGGCATAGAGTAAGAAATGAGCAAGTCTTTCAAAAAGTGTATGCTCTCTTTCTTTCAACCTCTTAGGGGAAATGTTTTTACAACAATGATATATCTTCATCATTTTAGATTTAATAGTCATTATTTACCTATTTTATTGGTCAGAATTTATAAATGAGGAATTTAATAGCAATGCAATAACCATAAGATGTGCAACCCCTAATAAAATATTGAAAATTTTTAACCGCAAGTCAACATTTTAATATGAAGTGTTGACCCTTGGGGACCTAATATCAATATTTTTACTTTCTTGCTACCTTACATGCAGAGCAAGGAGTATTGTGATCGTCAAAAAAATTTAACTCGAGATTTTGATGGATGTCGATGTCTCATGACCCCTCGAACCCTAAAAAGTGGGTTTTCACAATGCTGTCAGTTTGTACCTCAGGCTAGAGCCTAAAATGTTTTACCGATTGGGCCAAAGTTTGATATCCAGGATTTTCATAGGTTTACCTCAAGGAATTTTTGGAATTGGATATCCAACCCTAAAATTCAGGGTAGTTTCCTTAAGGGCAAAAAAGGAAAAAATTGATTTGATAAAAATTGGCTTTAACGATTTTGATGAAACAAATAGCCGAAACTATTGTTAATGCATTTTAGTGGGGATATTCCCTCATAGATATCATATTCTGAAAATTGAAAAATGACACCTGGACACGGGAATCGAACCCGGGACCTTCGGCTTAGTACGCCAATGCTCTTACCACTGAGCTATCCAGGATTCGTCCCGTGCCCATGGTCATTCTTCACTCATAGTTTAAGGCAGAGTCTAAGATGGACGTGCGGAAGTCGTCGGCTTATAAACATGTGATTATCTAAGATCACAGCCATCAGACAACGCAGCCATTAGCCACATATATTGATGAAACAAATAGCCGAAACTATTGTTAATGCATTTTAGTGGGGATATTCCCTCATAGATATCATATTCTGATCTTAGATAATCACATGCTATTTGTTTCATCAATATATGCAAACCCTGTACAATTATACATATAATTGTCGAATGGCTGCAAAATGCCAACTATCGAGTCGCTAATGGCTGCGTTGTCTGATGGCTGTGATCTTAGATAATCACATGTTTATAAGCCGACGACTTCCGCACGTCCATCTTTCTGCCTTAAACTATGAGTGAAGAATGACCATGGGCACGGGACGAATCCTGGATAGCTCAGTGGTAAGAGCATTGACGTACTAAGCCAAAGGTCCCGGGTTCGATTCCCGTGTCCAGGTGTCATTTTTCAATTTTCAGAATATATTTAACGATTTTGATTACTTTTCATTTCCAAGCTTGGATCAATATTACAAACCAAATAGCTACTTTCAACTTTTCGTCATAATGACTTTTAGGGTTCCGGTCTGATGCGTAAATTCTAATTTTTAATTTTATCTCTTAAGTCTTTGAGATATGAATATTATTAATCATTGCATGCATGTGGATCTATTTATAATAAACATCTTTTACTTGAATTATATTTTTATAAAACTAAAAGTTTTCAAATTATACACATATATATTTATTTTAACTTTGCCAACACTTTAAGGTAAAGTATTACAACCGTCAAAAAAATCTAGCTTTTGATGTTGATGGACGTTGACGTTTTATGACTCCCAGAACCATAAAAAGTGGTTTTTGCAACGCCGTCTGTCTCTGTGTCTGTCTAACCATAAAATTAATAGCAGTTTACTAAAGGGTGAAAATAGAAAAATTCCATTTTCTCAAAATAGGTTATAACGATTCTATTTCTTTCATTTTAAACTCAATAGTCAATAATTACCTATTTTATTGGTAAAAATTTATAAAAGAGAGATTGATAGCAATGCAATAACCATATGATGTGCATCCCCTAGTAAAATGATGAAAATTTTAATCGGAAGTCAAAATTTTAATACGAAGTGTTGACCCTTGATGTCCTAATATCAATATTTTTTATTGGTCCAAATATACAAATGAAGACGTTAATTTTTAAAATTAAAATTATAAAATTTAAAACCAGGAGTCAAAAAATGTTTTACATATATATAGCGCAATTTTTTCTCAGGTTTGCTACTTTATATTAGATTATGAATTTGGAGTAAATCTCCAATTTTAAACAATAGAGCGAGAAAGTCTGCAGAGTTTTTTACCATTTATTTTTCAATATTTCAGTTAGTAAATTAATTTTCGTATTTTAAATATTACCTAAAAATTATTTTGCGCATAACTTTCATTTGGTGGTTCCCTACTACCAAAACTTTGAGAAACACTGCATTAGAGCCTGAATAAATACTTTTTTTCTCTTGGCTGTCTTATTGCTACGTTCACACTTAAACATTCTTGAAGGAGATATACTTTGCTAAGGTTTACTAAAATAAAAGCTGACTTCTTATATCATAATTCACTATCTGAAATATTGACTAACTTTATTTTGTATATAATAGTAATATTGGGTCTAGACAAAAACAAAGATATCTCTCATTTGGTCAACACTTATATGATAAAATTGTTAGGACAAATAGTTTTGGTTATATCTAGCACATGATATTTTGACAAATTGTAACACGTTTAAATATTACTTAGCAAAACTAATTGATTGGTTTGATTAACAATTATATTGCCCTTTAAATGTTTGTTTCTTATAATTCATTTCCATATAAATTGAATACAAAGCTCCAAAAGAGCGATAGGAATTGACCTTTGGATTTAAACGATGCAGCTTTTCTCCTAATATGTGACTCAATTGACAGTTAACCCATTCCATGTCTAGCATAGCCATCACCATAGGTCCGGCAGCCATTTTTTTATTTGAATATTCTTATTCGACCAAAATTGTTGTTAAAAATGTATTGCTCTATTTATGGTCATAGTATAGCATTAAACTGGTAGCTCCATCTATCAGCTTCAATATGAATTAGTGGTATATATATTTCAAAAGGGTAGTCAGACCCAGTGATATATATGACATTCAAACATGCTGAAAGTACATTGGTTCATTTATAGATGACATTGCAATAACATATTGAAATGAAACATTCATGCCCGCACCAGGTTTAGGTTCGGGCAAACAAAGTTTTTGTTACACGCCTGTGCCTGTGCTAGGGAAAGGGTTAAGTATAATTACACAAATCTACACCAAGTTCTTCAAATTCATTATTTTATTGATTTACTGCTGTATTAAAATGTACAATCTAAGATGTATTGGGACTATCTGTAAAAATATAATGTGATTACCTACTTTTTTTAATTCAACAACTTTTCTGCTAATTTGACACACAAAATTAAACACTGTATACATTTGCTTTTGATTCCACATCTTTTCACTACACTATTCACTCTATTTCTGGATATGTAAATTGTATCTTATGAGTAAACTGCTATTGGTATTGTCAGAGCACACAAGTTTATAGAAATAACTAACAAGTTTTAGACTTGACAATACATGTTATAATAACTAAGAACATGACTAAACTGATACACAGGTTCATAGGCATAGAGACAGATCAGCTAAAAAAACCCCAACAATTTAACAGTGGTACCAACCTAAACTAGAATTTACTAGCATAGAATTGCCTATTTTAACACTCCTCCTCAATCAAAAGTAGGAAAAATGTCCTACATGCACCCTCAACTACATACAAACATACTCATACTCAGCATTTGATTAAACCAATATAATTACAAAAATACTAAAATTTGTTTCAAATCAAACTCTTTTTCAGAATGTCAGCACATGGTTCATTTGTCTCTAAATAAATCACATCAATAACACCATTTAGATACAAATCACGAACAAAGTTTCTTTGATGTTCCCATTTATCCAAACCTCTTATGCAGGACTGGCTGTCCTCATACACCTTGGTGGGTCCTAGAATGATCCCAAAGTCCTGGATCAGTTTTCTCAACCAGAGTAGGTCGGATGAGGTGGTTGACAGGGAGACAAACTTTGACTCCTTTGAGCTTAGGGTGACTGTAGTCCAACCAACAGTAGCGCGCCATAAGCTTGGAATAGGTACCCAGATGTAGAATTACGACCATTGCTGTCATTGGCCCAGTCTGCATCAACATAGTCCTGTAAGGCGACATCACAGTTCTTCAGATAGAAGAGACCAACTCCAAGTGTTCCTTGAATGTATCTTAGTATTCGTTTGAGTCCTTTCTTGTGTGCTTCTGTAGCGTTGCTCTGATACCTGCTGTAGAAATTCACTGAGAAGCTCAGATCAGGGCGAGTGTAGAGCATCACATGCATCAAACTACCAACAAGCTCACGGTACAGTTTTTTTTGGATTATGCACTCTGATGTAGTTATTTCAGGTGGTTTTGTTTCCATCGATGTCCTGACAAGTTTACATTGTTCCATACCAAATTTCTCAAGAACTTTCTTCAAGTAGGTTGTTTGGCTAAAGAACATACCATCAGTTTTCTGGTCAATTTTTATATCTACTAAGCTGTGAAAACCTCCAAGATCCTTCATCTTGAATTCTGACATAAGAGATGTGTTTATGTCATTCAACTTCTGCAGATTGATTCATCCCAAAATTATGTCATCTATGTAAACCAAAAGGTAAGTTTTGATGCTGTTGCTGAAGTCAAAATACATAAAAAAAATTCCCAAGAGAATTAACATATTTGTCGAGATTAGCATTCCACTCCCGTGGTGCCTGCTTCAATCCATAGGGGGTCTTGTGTAACTTACAAACAAGGCTGCTGTCAGTTACGAAGCCAGGTGGCTGCTTCATATACACCTCTTCAGAAAGGTCCCCATGTAAGAATGCATTTTTCACGTCCAACTAGAAGACAATTAAATCTTATTTGTTTATAATGGCAAGCAGGGTCCTAACAGTAGACAAATGGGATATGGGTGAGTATGTTTCATTGTAATCAAACCCTTTTTCTGTGCACATCCCTTCACCATCATCCTTGCCTTGTACCTATCAAGCTATCCATTTTTACCCGGCTTCATCTTCAAGACCCACTTGCAGTTGATAGCTCGTTTACTGGATGGCAGCTCAGTAAGGATCCAGGTCTAATTTTACTTCAATGAGTACATCTCTTCCTCAACTGCAGCCATTCATTGTTGGGCATCATCTCTACTCTTGATGTCCTCAAAGGTTTCTGGCAAGTTGTCAATAAATGACTCAGCATCAAGAGCCAGTGTCACACAGTCCTTTAGGTATGCTGGTGCAGTGCGAGGTCTCATGCTCTTACACAGAGGTTCAAGTTCCTCACCAGGAGTCTCTCCTTCGTCAGAAATTGCCTCTGGTTCTCCTCCTAAAGACGGCTCCTCCTGCAATTCCTTAGTAAAAACTTCATTTGGAGTCGAACCGATGACTTCAGTAGCTCAAGAGGATGTTGAACCAATAACATCACTGGGTTATGAATGAATGTTCATCAAAAATTATCTCATGCCTACATATGATTTTTCGTTTCTGTGGACACCACAACCTCTACCCATTCGGGCAGAAACCAACAAAGTAGCAATTTTTCGATCGGATGTCAAGTTTACTTTTAACAACTTGATTAGGTAATCGAAAATGTGCTACACAGCCAAAAACCTTCAGTTTGACCATATCAGGCTTTACACCATACCACAGTTCTGCTGGAATCTGGGTTTCAAGCACTTTAGTAGCCGATCTGTTTAGGTAGACTGTAGTCATAACAGCCTCTGTCCATACTGACTAATCAAGAGAAGAATAAAGGAATAAACAGTTTGTTTTCTCCATGATGCTACGTCCCATTCTTTCTGCGATGCCGTTATGCTGACTGGTATGCCTGATCATAAACTCTGACTGGATGCCCTTCTTTTTTAAATAATTCAACATTTCCTGCGACACAAATTCACCACCATTATCTGACTTAAAGCGGCTTATCTTTTGGCTAAAGTGAGCTGTTGCCATAGCTTCAAAATGTTTGAAGTAGGTAAACACTTCAGACTTTTCCTTTAGAGTGTAAATGACTGTAAAGTGAGTATAGTCATCAATCAGGGTAAGCAAATACCTCTTTTGATAATATATTATGGGCGTAATTGGGCCTTACAAGATCACTGTGAATTATCTCCAAAAGGTGCTTATCTCTAATGCGTGGTGGCTTTGTGTGAGGAAGGCATGTTTGCTTAGCTTGTATGCAAGAGTCAATAAATTGGGGATCAATCCTGAATCAACCTTGATTCCATATACAATTTTACTTAAGTGAACTAAACCAGTTTTGCCTAAATGACCAAGCCTCTTGTGCCATAAATCATATGATGCTACAATGGAACTAGCAACACCCGCTCATGCTTTTTCATGAGGCGAAAGAGACATTGTATACACTTTACTAGATAGACTGGCAACACCCACAAAAGTATCACTTTTCAGAATGGTGGTGTTCCCCTTGTCAAACCCAATGTTAAACCCATTAGCATCCATTTTACTGAGAGAAAATTAAATTGTAATCCAGGGACAATAAGTATGTTGGAAAGTTTGATAAGGTTTTGATTTATTTTGTGAGTCACAGACGCATGTATATCTTCGATCTCTTCAGCACACAACACCGATCCTGATTTGGCAAGTTTTATATTGATAGACTTTGATAGGCGTCTCTTATTTGAGACCAAACTAATATTTTTATCACTGATAATATGTTCAGTGGCACCAGAGTCAAGTAACCACCCAGATCCATCACAACAAGCTGCTGACGTTGACACAGTCAAACTAAATTCATCATCACTAGCTTCAGTTACATTTGCTTTACGTGTTGAAACTATTCTGCTGCTTCTTGTCTTTCAATTTAGGACAGTCCGAACAAAAGTGACCAGAGCTATGACAGAAAAAACACTTATTACTAGTAACTTACTTTGAAATGCTTTGTTACAATTGGGACAACATTCCGGTTGTGAATATTTCAAATATGTAGCCTTCCAATCAGAAACACTAGAGAATGAGTGGCTACATCCATCAATACCTTCTGCTTGGCGTTTGCTCTGCTCATCAAGTAGGCACATTTTTTACGATTGCCAAGTTGAGATTATCAGAAGATAGTCTATCTTTGGCAGTAATATTAACTTGATATTCAGATGGCATAGTCAAGAGAAGATGGCAGACAACATCTAATTCTTTGAGGTTAGCTCCCAACGATTTCAATTCCTGAATAGTACGATCAAACCTAATAAAATGCACTTCAAGAGTCTCTAAAGAGGGATCAAATTTCATCATCGACTTGGTTTTGTGCAGTAAAAGCTGATTATCAATACCTTTGCTAGCATAAGTATTATGAAGCACTTGTCATATAGCATAAGCGGTGTTTTTATTCGGGTACCCGTCATTTGGCCTAAAGTGTAGACTAAATACCTTTAGGCCAAATGCCTTTTAGGCCAAATGCCTTTTAGGCCAAATGCCTTTTAGGCCAAATGCCTTTTAGGCCAAACGACTTTTTGTAAAGTTAACTTTTAGACCATTTATTAAAATGTGTTTTTCTGTCTCCTGAAACATTCGTTATGATTTGCAGTGATGCTAATAGATGGCGAGGTGTGTAGTGTTTAGTTAAATAGTATATACTACTGTTTCAAAATATATAAGTCTTTTCTCAATTTACTTCTTCCCAAGGTATAGCAGCACGTCCATTAACCTGTAGTACCACTTTTGTATGTTGAACTTTTTATATCGCCAAGGTTTTGTACTAGTTTTTGTACCAGAAATAAAAAGTTTTGTATCCGTACCATTTTTTATTAATTAGCACATACATGTGGTCACACCATTTTAATAATTTTGTTTTATTTTGAATTTTTTTAAGTGCCAAAGTATATTTTATCAGTCTTTCTTAGTATATTTGTTCATTAATTTTGCTAAATGAATTAATCAATCATTCATTTTTTATAAACATATTAACTTACTCGAGTTTGCCCACAGCTTCGCTCACATTTAAGTTGGGTAAATTATCTTATTTTTAGCAAATCATCTAAACCAGGTTTTCTCAAACTTTATGCTCTTGAGCCTTACATGAACATTAAAAGTAATTGTTAAGACTCTTATTCTTAGAATAAAATAACTTTTTTATGTTAAAATACAAAAATGAGACATTTATTATTTAATTGATTTATTTATTTTCTGATAAGAGCTTTGTAGAAGTTTATTAAGAACAGTAAAGTTTTGTAAGATATTAATTAATTTTATTGCTTCATAAGCCCAATGGAATATTAATTTTTTAGTCAATCATAATTTAGCAAGTCGAATGGAAGTGAAAAATTGGTTCACACCTCATCTGAAATCCCCTCGCGCCTCGCAGTTTGAGAAACCCTGATCTAAACTACCAAAAATACTATTTCAGCCACATATGAGGCGAAAACTTTGTATGTTGATGAAGCCACAAATTAACTACTACCTATAAGAAGTAAAATCTATTATAGATATGCAGTCTTTGCATCAATATTTGCTTGCTTACGCAGAGACATGGTTGAAATGAACACCAAAAGAAATAGTTTAAATTTACTAACTAAACATGAATTAATTTAAAAGAATCACTCTAGTAAGCACCTCAGCTTAACAAATAAAGTGTTATGTTAGTAATTGTTTCTATTGGTTTTTGAAAATTTTCCCTTATTCCTCCCCAATCATAATTTCTCTAACTCCCATTTAAACACATAGTTTTAAGAATAATTTCTGTATCTATAGTTGTACTTCTACCTGCTAGCCAAATTTCGATTTTCAACTATATATAAAAGGTTTTTTATAACTCCCCCCGCCCCTCCCTTGATTTCATGCAGTTACATTTTAAAATGTTCAGACTTAATAGTTATTTGGAGTGGTGCATTTACGGGCATGCCAAAACACAATTTTTAACGACACTGCACTGAGATGTAGTAGTTTCTATTAATTTCGTAGATTTTGAACCCCCTATTCCCCAACCCACTTTGAGAAATTTAAAGTCTAATGTTATTTTGGCTATCTGGGATTTGATTTATCTTTATTTATCTTTCCAAATTTTATTTCTTTCCTCATCTCAAAAAGTTTTTTTCTCTATTATAGTCCATCACCACTATTTCTCAGAATTCAATTTTAAATAACAATAATAAGTATTATTATTATGTAAATGTCTATTTGTATTGTTTCCCGTACCTAATTAATAAATTTAAATTCTTTGCAATACAGAGAAGTAATTAAATATATTAGTTTTGGAAATGTTGACCTCCCAACTCCCCTTCTTCCTGCCATTACTCAACTCATTGAGAAATTTCAAATTTTAAGATTTATTTAGTCATATTGATGGGTCCTTATACTAAGGCTACTAGAGTTGTAGGATAGGATAGTTCACTTTACCGGCCAGCATTCAGCTCTACCCTAACATGCAGCACTGCTGTAACGTCTGCTCGTGACCTAGCCAAGCTTGCTTCTGTTCAGATCATGTGACTGTGCAGTGCCGCACTTATTTTATTATTATTATTATTATTATTATTTAGCACCACGTCTTACTACCCGTTCGGGTTATACGCCTAAGTACTAATTACGCTAATGGATTAGGTATTGGGAAGGTTGAATTAGAGGAAGTGAACCCGCATTTGTGTGTAGGGAGAGTGGAAAACCCTTTAGGAAC
>CABFVX010001472.1:143292-163324 GCA_902151425.1 Timema shepardi | reverse complement strand
GAGAGTTGTTCTATAGGTGTGTAAGAGAGTTGCTATGGAGAGTTGTTCTATAGGTGTGTAAGAGAGTTGCTATGGAGAGTTGTTCTGTAGGTGTGTAAGAGAGTTGCTATGGAGAGTTGTTCTGTAGGTGTGTAAGAGACCTGCTATGGAGAGTTGTTCTATAGGTGTGTAAGAGACCTGTAGAGATAGTTGTTCTATAGGTGTGTAAGAGAGTTGCTATGGAGAGTTGTTCTGTAGGTGTGTGAGAGACCTGCTATGGAGAATAGAAGTGACCTTGAAGTGTTGTACCGGACATACTTTGTACCTGTTCTCACATCTACAGCAGAAACATTTACAGTGAATGTAAAAGAGACCAGGAAAGTAGAGGTCATGAAGAGCATGTTAGCTGTCACGAGGAGAAACAGGATTAGGAATGAAGTTATCCGAGAAAAAGTAGGAGTACAAGGAGTACATGAGATAGTAGAGGAAGCAAGACTTAGATGGTATGGTCATGTAATGAGAACGGAAAAAGACCGCAAGGAAGGCCAAGAAAGATATGGGAGGAAAAGATAACAGAAAGTGTTCAAGTGAGAGGAGAAGAATGGAAGAAATTAGAAAAGGAAGAATGGTGGAAGAATAGAAGAAGATGGAGGCATTTTACTAAACCGACTCGGCCACAGATTGGAAACAGATGATGATGATGAAGATTCTCTAAAAAAGGGCCTATATGAGCAGATAGAAATGAAACCGCTCATGAAAAGATGTGCTTGTTATCAGGTGACACTTGTCGGAAAGACACATTCCAATTGATTCACAAGTTGAGATTTATTCGTATGTCATTCCTGGACGATTGCAATTGGATCAGAAAATGGAGCTCCTAAACAGTTACCACTTATATCTATTATTATTATTATTATTATTATTATTAGCACCGCCTCTTACTACCCATTCGGGTTATACGCACTTACGCTAATATGTAATGGTAGGGTGATTGTGAGATGAGATGAAGGACCTTCAGTTTAACGTGGAATCCGAACCACGGTGGAGGCCTGGCATTCCCCACATTCACAAGATGTCTTGTCAGAGGTGTAGGGTTTGGTAATCAGATAAATCTGTGCCGGGACCGAGGATTGAACCCCAGCCGCCAGCACAGAAGTCCGACACCTTACCCCTAGATCACCAGGTCACCATTGTTACCACTTATAAAAAATGTAATATATGCATTTAGATATATGTTTTAGTGGTATTGTGTCCAACTCTTGTCCGATCTAAAGGAACTTGGTAAAGATTGAGCCTTGTCCCCCCACCCCTCCTAAATGGAAGTCTATAGTGCAAACAACTACACAAGTCCTGCTAGTTGTTAAAACTGTCTTGATATCTCACTTCCCACTCCCTCTCAAATGGTATCACTACACCCGACCAGTGATCACACAACCTATCACTTGCTTTCTTATCAAACAGTTTCACACGATAATTAATGACTGGCGTGAAAAGTGACCGGGACAATCAAACTCTCAATAAACAAACCAGGAAATAGATGAAGTGATTAATGTTCTTATTCCTGTGCGGTTTACACATTCATTACATGTCGGAAGGAACGCTTAACGGTCACAGTTAACTTGAACATCTATGCCTCATCACTTTATCGCGGGGAACGGAATTTATTTTTTATTTTTATTTATTTAGCACCGCGTCTTACTACCCGTTCGGGTTATACGCTTTAAGTACTAATTACTCTAATGGATTAGGATTTGGGAAGGTTGAATTAGAGAAGTGAACCCGCATTTGCGTGGAGGGAGAGTGGAAAACCATTTAGGAAAAACCACCCCCAGTTCACCCGACCGAGATTCAAGCATTGATCTCTCCGCCCTCAGCAGTCGAGCTCAACACGACAAGCGCGTTAGCCAACTACGCCACAGAGGCGGGTGGAACGGAATTAATCTTCCTTGAAATTGATATGATGTCCCCGAGTTGAGAAAGAAATATCTACTTCACTGAGAGTTGACAGATAAAAAGAGGGAAGATCACACATAAAGGATTTAAAGAGCACAAAAGTGATGGATGAAGGAAAGAATAATATTATAGTTCCGAGCTTTTGACCAAAAGATAAAGAAATTAGGAAATATCACTAAAAGTATTTACATTTATAATAAAGAAAATGAGTCAACAAATTGATTATGTTATAGTCTAATAGAGTAGCATTTTGGTATGGACACGTAATAAGAATGGAAAAGGAAAGAGGCCCAAGGAGAACGATGATAAGTTTGGAGGTAAAAAAACCACAAGAAAGAGATGTAGAAGATAGCAGCGAGTGTGTAAGTGAAAGAAGAATGAATGGTGAAAAGACAAGAGGATGATGGAACCATTTGACTAAAATGACCCAGAAAATAGCTGAACAGGTTGATGATGAGCACAACTTTTACCATAAAACTCTAATAAGATCTTTAACCAAGTCTCGTCTCATTTAAGGGTGAAAGTTTAATAATCAATTCCTCTGCACAATCCTTATTAAGTATTTTTTTTTATTATTATTTAGCACCGCGTCTTACAACCCGTTCTGGTTATACGCTTTAAGTACTAATTACGCTAATGGATTAGGAATTGGGAAGGTTGAATCGAAGGAAGTGAACCCGCATTTGCGTGGAGGGGGGAGTGGAAAACCATTTAGGAAAAACCACACCCAGTTCAGCCGACCGAGATTCGAACCTAGATCTCCCCGTCCTCAGCGGTTGAGCTCAACACGACTAGTGTGTTAGCCAACTACGCCACCGAGGCGGGTCTTATTAAGTAGAGCGGTCAGATGTACAAGACATATCCCAAGATATTTTCAATTTTAAACATATTTTTCTGCCATTGTGATAGTTTTTGTGAACACATAAAACTATTTTCCCTATCAATTAAAATGAGAAGCCGCTCCTGTGGTCACCTAGTCTAAGGCGTCACTCTTCCAATAGACTGGAATGCCAGTGGTAGGCAGACCAAGGTTTCAATTCTGGTCAGTTGTACTTAGGTGTTTTAAAGATCCAAAATGGTTCTTCACTTTCTCTTAAGCAGATGTGGATACAATGCCTCTAAATTCAACCTTCCTAATCCCTAAGACATTTGTGTATTTGTATGTGTGTGCATAAATGAAAAGAGTAGTTAGGTGCGGTGCTAAAAATAAATTAGAAAAATTAGTTAACTTGGTTTAATATATATATAAATAAAACTATTAGATCACTTGACCCACCTCGGTGGTGGCATTCTGTGTTGAGCTTGACTGCCGAGGACGGAGAGATCGAGGTTCAAATCTCCTTTCGGGTGAACTGGGGGAGGTTTTTCCTAAACGGGTTTCCACTCTTCCTCCACACAAATGCGGGTTCACTTCCTCTAAATTCAGCCTTCCTAATTTCTAACCCACTCGAGTAATTAGTACTCGAGTGTTTAACCCGAACACGAACAGGTCATATAATGCAGTGATAAGTATTATTATTAGATCACTTGAATGCCAATCAGTTTCCCAGCGAACAAGAAAAGAAGAATGAAGGGAGCCCAAGTGTTTTTACAGTTTTTATAGAATTGATATTTTTTGGTCAAAATAAATCAAACATTTCTCCAGTAGCAATATAGAGTTTAGTTTTCTGCACATGCTAATGTCAACATATCTTGAATACATGTCAAGGGTTTCCTTTTGGCAAACAAAATGTAATGCTATAAAAACTGTAAAATTACTCCCTCCCCTTCTCCTGCACCTTAAAAGCAGTTTCCCCGGCATATGCCCAAATCCCCCCTCCCCCCCTATCAGAAGTGAGCCCCGACCTCGGGTCAAAGTGCTGCCACTCACTCAAAGTTTCGGCCGGTGGTGGCCGGGTAAAGGAGGGACAGTCTCAGCGTCTTTTCCGGCCCGATGATGAACACGGCCCGGCAGGTCAGCGGCAGGCCGTCCTTGTCCCTCTCCACGGGGTCCAGCATGCCGAGCTGCACCGCCAGGGCCCTAGACTCGTCTGCGATGATAGGGTACGGGAACCCCTCATCAGCACGCCCTGCATAGCTCTTGATGTCCTGCGCGCAGATGGGAGAGGCCCCCCAACGATTCATTTTACAACAAAGCTCTAACCGAGCTTGGGACAGCGAGGGTGTGTTTTGCATCGAGTTAAAAAAAAACATCAGCCTGCGAGAAACTTACTGTCCACGGGATAATTTCTAGTGGACAACAACTATAGTTACCAGGGGTGTGCAATGTTCACTTATTAAATTCAAGCTTAGCTTTACTTAAATGTACGAAATATCTTCAAAGCAGTATCAAAGTTCGAATATTATTCGTAAGTTGTTTTATGCTTGAAAAAATATTATATTTTGGTTATTTATATAACTTTTATGCACTAAATTTACTTGAAAAATATTTCATTGCATAATTATTTGCAATATTTAGTTTCATTTTGATAACTTAAGGTACTATCACAACTTAAAAAAAAAAATACTTTAGATTTTTTCAATAAGAATATTGTTTTGTAATGTATATAACAGCTCGGAATGGAAACGATTGACCATTATTGCTTAAGATTTCTAATTGGGAAAGCAGACTTTTTTTTATGCAAAGTCCAAGCTGATTTTTGTTTTGAAGCTCAGTTGTTGAAGTTTTAAAGCTTCACACACTCTTGTTAGTAAAGAACATGATCTGGAGTAAGGAAGTATTTAAGAACGGAAAGATCACTTCCTTCATTTAAGACAAACTTTGTCCCGGTGTTGCTGCTTGGAGCAGAAACGTGGACAATATTAGCCAAAGATGTGAGCAAAGTGCAGGCATCAGAGATGAAGTTGGTAAGGTAGCTGTGAGGGAAAGACAAGAATAAAAATGAAGAGATAAAAGAATGCGTTGGTATTGGGGGCAGTCCAAGATACGATTGAGACGGTCAGACTAAAACAGGCTGGACGTGTAAAATAAAAGGACGGATTCCTAGGAAAGCAATTTAACTGGAAACGAGTAGGAGGCAATATCACGATGGATGGACCGAGATATGTAGACAGGAGGAAAGGAGGGTTCATGACGTCTACTCAACTTGACCAATGAAATTCCCGACTTTTTCCCTGATTTCCCCTGATAATTTCCTGAGATTCCTGACTAAAAAGTATGACACATCCTTCTAACTCCCCCTCTCCCACCTCATTTTTCTACTAATCTCTTTTTATTAATAATTATTTTAAAATTTAAATAAACATTTTTTTGAAATTTGTATTAACATTGTTTACTAGGAATTATAAAATATATTACACAGCTACAAACAAACAAAAACTACAGTTTGAATAACATTATTATTTACAGATTTAATGATTATTATATTTCATATTTTAAGTAAAATAACATTTTCCCGGATATTTGTTGTAATTTACCAAATTCCCGACTTATTCCCCTTTTCCCCGATCACTTCAAATCCCCGGCTAATTCCCGTTTTCGCTGATTTTCCCTAATGGTAGACACCCTGAGGGTTGCTGGAGGACTTACAATTGCTTGTGCGACAAACGGATGTGGTATCAGTGTGACGGTGCCCTTGCACACTATGGGGCACAAGTGCGGACGCTAATTTATGTAGTCCACCCAAACCGATGGGTTGGGGGTTTGGTGGAATGGCCACCTAGTCCAGCGGACCTCACACCAATAATTTGTTTTCTTTTGGGATCACCTCAAAGCACTGGTATACCCACCTAATGAGACACCACAAGTCACCCAAGGACAATGTGGCACAGATTCATGAGGCTGTTGCGATAATTTACGTCGACATGCTTCACCGTGGGCATAGCCCTGGGAGAACCAACTTTCTAACACCTACTGTGAACTTACAAATACATTTGATGAAAGGTTCAGGCACAATGTTGCCACATCACATCTCTCAAACTTTATAATGTTGTTTTTCTCAAAAGGTATGGGAAGGACGGATCTTTTGTAAAGAGTATTTTCGAATCATGTTTACCAACCTAATCGTGTGTAATTGCGTATTACAACTCAACCTGTATATTACAAACTAGCTCAAATATCGAAGAGGTTTTCCTCAAGGATATATATTATATTACTAACTTAGTTTTAGGTAAAAAACTTATATTATGCAATCTGAAAAATAGAAGGATAAAGGGGATTTTTAAAAGTAATTGCACTGGTGTTCCCCTGAAATGAAAATGATATAACTAATTCAATACAGCCTTTTAAAACAAGTTCAAAATATCTGCCTACCTTGATCCACTTTGCGTGCGAGTCCACACTATCGCAGGAGAGCGCTATCACCTTCACACCACGCTTCTCAAACTCTGGTGTTAGATTGGCAACCCTAGCCAGCTCTGTGGTGCACACCGGCGTGAAGTCAGAGGGGTGAGAGAACAAGATGCCCCACCTACGGACAGTATGAACACCACGTCCACACTCGACACCTCGTGATTCACAAGCGACAACAAACGTTTACTAGATTATTATTACTATTAGCACCGCGTCTTACTACCCGTTCGGGTTGTATGCACTTAAGCTAATGTGTAATTGGTAAGGTGATTGTGAGATGAAATGGAGGACCTACAGTTTAACGTGGGATCCGAACCACGGTGGAGGCCTGGCATTCCCCACATTGGTAATTAAGTTAGTTATTTCTCTTGAATAGGCCCACTCGCTACGATGGTTAAGCTGTCTAACGTGTCACTCTCAGGAGACGATATTACCGGTCATGATATGGATTGGAGTTCGAAACTCGGCCAGACGTGATGAGTGTTTTTCTTCTTCTGGTTTTCCACTCTTACTTCCACGAAAAAATGTGGGAAAATTTCCTTTAAAAATTCTACGTTTCTCGTCCGTTTCATTATATTAGTTATGTATGCATATATATTGAACGGATACTCAAGAAGCAATGAAGCGATGTTTATTTAGCAGGATGTTTTATTTATATAAATTTAAACTAAAGATATTTTAAAGTTTGTGAAAGTTTTTAATGGCCTAAGCTATGAGTAATGTGTTTCATAACCTGACATTATTTAGGTATGAAGTAGTTTATTTTGATCCAAATAATAAAACTTACACCTGATTTGGTTGCTGCATGGTCTAACACGCTGCTCTCGTATTGGACTAGACTGCTGAAAACAGGGAGATCGGGGTTTGATCCCGGCCGGGTGTAGGCTATAGAGGGTTTTTTCTGTAAATGGTTTTCCACTCTCCCTCTACACAAATGTGGGTGTATTTCATCTCAATTAAGCCTTACTAATCCCTAAACCGTTAGTGTAAAATTAGTACATAAGTGAATAACCAAAACAGGTAGTTAGATGTGGTGCTAAAAAAAGGCTTAATTTAGAGGAAATGCGCCCACATTTGTGTGGAGAGAGAGTGGGAAAACTATTTAGCGAAAGTCGCCCTCAGTAGGCCTACAAGTGAACGGGATTTGTCATCCGCAGTCTAGTCTATTGCGAGAGTGACGTCTTAGACCATGGGGTCACTGAAGCAAGTCCTAGATTAATCGAATAGTTTAAAAATCATACTGCTAGCTAGTAAGATTAGAAAAACTGTTTTTAATATGCATCTGTAGAACGGTTGTAAACTCAACTAGGCCTATGCACATTGTCGGCGTTGTAAACGCGCAAGCGTTCATTTGTGGTCAACATAGGCCTACCTGTATTACAGTTTGTTTCCTGTAAACCAGTTTAAACTAAACTTGCTCAAGAGTGAATAAACTAACACACCTCTAAATAGTTGTTCAAGCAATTTTTAATCTTTCAGTATCGTAATCTCCTGTTCGGTTCTTATCTTTGACTAAGATAGCAAATTTGGTATTTCTTTGTTTAAGATGAGTCCTATGAAGAGGAATTAGTATAATAAAATATAAGAATTTTAAGAAATGGCCGAATAAAATTATAGAGTTAAACATATTGGCTCTTAACATTTGATGGCTTAGAATTTTCTTCAGTATTATTTTGTCCTTAAGTTAACCAAATCGAAACAAATGAAAATGATACCACAATGGTTGTCACGGAGTCTTGACATAACAAATCACTCACTGAATCAGCGGTGACAATATCGGGGTTTGAATCGTGATGTTTTAAGGGAGGTTTTCCCTATATGATCTTGCTCTCCCTCCACACAAATGCAGTTACATATTTTTAACTAAAATATAAAAAAGGTGACCTGGCGGTCTAGGGGTAAGGTGTCAGACTTCTATGCTGGCGGCCGAGGTTCAATCCTCAGTCCCGGCAAAGATTTATCTGATTACCAAACCCTTCCTTCACCTCTGACAAGACATCTTGTGAATGTGGGGAATGCCAGGCCTCCACCGTGGTTCGGATCCCACGTTAAACTGTAGGTCCTCCATTTCATCTCATAATCACCCTACCATTACACATTAGCGTAAGTGCGTATAACCCGAACGGGTAGTAAGACGCGGTGCTAATAATAATAAAAAACAAATTATTAAATAAAGAAATAAAATATTTAAATTATAGTTCTTAGTACAACGTGCCCTATCCCCTGTATTTGATCGAGCATTGTTGGCAAAATTAGTTTTAGTTCGACTATCTTGAAGAATATCCCAGGCTTTTTTTAAACAGATTCCACCCGCCTCGGTGGCAGTTTTCTAACGCACTAGTTTCGTGTTGAGCTAGACTGCCGAGGACAGGGTGATCGAGGTTCAAATCTCACTCAGGTGAACTGGGGTGGTTTTTCCTAAATGGTTTTCCACTCTCCCTCCACGCAAGTACAGGTTCACTTCCTTTATACTCAACCTTTCCAATTCCTAGCCCATTAGTGTAATTAATACTTCAGTATCCAGCCCAAACGGGTAGTAAGACGCAGTACTAATTATTATTTATGAGATTTCCAGTTTATTGATTAAGTTTCACAATGGTTATTTTAATCAAAGCATAATTAATATTCTAATTGTTCTAGAATGCTCTTTTAAATGTTCAAGACGAGGATAATTCTTATTTATTAGTATAGTTTACAACTAGATTAGCTTGGAAAGAGTATAAAGAAATACTACATGTGGATAATCCATCTCTATACATCCGGCCTGGGGCCAAAGTCTGTCAACCAAGATCAAGGGAAATTCGAGTCTAATGCTTATACTTCTCAATTACAGCTTTGAGTTAAATATTATAATTAATACATTTAAAAATTTGAGTGCAAGCAAGGAGAATATTAACACAATTTTTAATGTCCTTCTAGTAGGGTTTATCAGGTTCAAACAACAAAAGCGTTGAAAGAATTTTGAAATCAAGCATACCGGTCCAGTAGTGTTTTACTTACGAATTTTCCAGCCAATCATGAAACTGTATAGTACCAACAGTTGTTTCTGCTTTGAAATTTGGGAATGTGTCACCCAAATTAACCATTGTACAATTTAAATAAAACAAGTGCTTTAACAATTCAAACCAACGATCAGGGATTAAACGCTATATGAATAAGCGTTTAAAGATTGAAACTATGCTAATACAGATAAAAGAACATCAATCTTTAAAATTATGGTGTGCGCATGCGCTTTAATACCATGGAGGATAACGAATGGAACTAATTTCTTCACGCTGTAAGAAAGATGAGCCTAATTGAAAATAAATACAAACTGTACGTCAGAACACTCCTTTCATTAGACTGAATCATTACATGTTTAACGATTTCATTAAAAGTGAAAAGGAGGTATAATTTTCTTCATTTTTAATGATCATTATTGAAAAATGAAAACAAAATGAAGGTGAGAACATGTATAAGAATGACTGAATTAACTTTTCTTCTAATTTACGGTGGCGTATACGAAGTCAAGCGTGTATCAGATTCATTAAATATTTTTTTTATCTCTATGTGAGCAGTTTCTTGCCTACTCCGTTAGTGAACAGCATGATTTTTTAGGTTTTAGTGAATCCAATGTGTTAAATAAAGTACAAATATACCGGTATGCTGACAGACTCGGTCTCCTCGGTCTGTAGTTCGTGGTCCGTAAGAAATCGATGCCACAGTATCAGATTGCTTATGGAGACCCAAGCAAGATTGTATCTGTAAATATTTGGCTGAAATATTTATTTGAGTACCCATGTATTAATCTAACAGTTATTGCTAAAAATACACGAGGTAAGTACATGAATTTAAATATGCCATCAAACACCAGAACGTTTGTTAGTTAGGAAAACCACCAATTAGCACTAGTAACGCTAATATGGTTTTAAAACACAACAGAGAGCGCCTTAAAAAGCATTCCCTGTAACAATATTCCCTACTCATATAAGTTATATCAATAATATTTCAAGGAAGAACTAAGTTTAGATTTGTTACTAGAAATAAATACATTATAATATTAACGTATTCGCGAATAAGGTTGAAAAATTGTTTTATTATTTATATGATCAAAAATTAAAACAAATTTTACAAAATAGATGAGATATTTCAAGCTCTTAAAATTTTGTGTCTCAAGCTTTAAAATCATATTTATACTCAAGAAAATATTTAATCAAATGCAGTTTAATAACTGACTAAGACCGAAATATTCCACATCCACATAACCATTTAATCTGGTTATTTTGGGGAGTTGCGCAGACTTGCAACATAATGACTGAATAACTAAACTAGTTTATTCGTTCAACGAATTATCAAAAGAATACACTAATAATTAAGTTGTATAAATAGTTCAAAGAATAATACAAAGAATGCTCTCGTTGAAAACAGTTCTCTTTCACATCATATAAATTAAAATATCCTTTCTCGTCATTGTTTTCGAGTTATAAGAGCTTAAATAAGGAAATCGCTATCTTCTAAAATAGCCTTATGTTTTAGGTGCTCCAGCGTTTATTCCAGAATTTTTGTCACGTCCATAGAGTGGGTTTTATACAAAAACAGTTTTCCCTCACGCCATATAAATAAAAGTAGCCCTTCTCGTCCTTGTTTTCGAGATATAAGGCCTTAAATAGGGAAATGAATGAAATTATCATCTAA
The DNA here is from genome assembly GCA_902151425.1 of Timema shepardi. Classification (NCBI taxonomy): domain Eukaryota; kingdom Metazoa; phylum Arthropoda; class Insecta; order Phasmatodea; family Timematidae; genus Timema; species Timema shepardi. The sequence continues at coordinate 152,427 of CABFVX010001472.1, read as the reverse complement.
AAAAAGCCTTATATTTAAGTTGCTCCAGGGTCTTGTCAAACATTTTCGTCACGTCCACAGAGGATAGGTTTTATAAAAAAAAAAACAGTTCTCTTTAACACCACATGATAAATAGTATTCATTCTCATCTTTTTTTCGAGATATAAAAGCTTATATAAGGAAATGAGTAGTATTATCTTCTAAAATAGCATTATGTTTTAGGTGCTCCAGCGTCTATCCCAGAATTTTTGTCACGCCCACAAAGGGTGGGTTTTTATACAGAAACAGTTCTCTTTCACACCATATAAATAAAGGTATCCCTTCTCGTCCTTGTTTTCGAGATATAAGTTCTTAAAGAGGGGAATGAATAGATTTACCTTCTAAATTAGCCTTATGTTTATACTAATCAGCGCCTGGATTCAAACTCTAATCAAAATTATTAGAGCCAATTTTGAGAATTGATTTTTACTCTTTTCGCTCTTTAACAAACAATTCTTAATTCTGGGTTTAAAAGGACGCACAGACAGATGGCACTGTAAAAACCACTTTTTAGGGATAATTATGTATGTTATTAAACAAGCACCATCATTTTGCACAAGCAAATAATTTACTCTTGTCCAAGTTATACGCTAAATAGTATTTATAAAACGTATTTTTATTCAGGCAGGCTGTTCTAAGACTTGTGTAATTTATTTTTTATAATACTGCAAGACGTTGGGTTGTCTTAAACCTCACACTGCACTCCCTCCTACCCTTTTTTCCCATCCTTATCACACCTCCTCCCTCTAATTCTCTTTTCTTTCTTGGTCATTTACCATGTGTTATCGAAACTACCATTCTAGAAATAATTTAAAGCTTTTTTTTTATGTTTCCTAATCTCAAACATTTACATCCTTCCACGGTCCTCCCCACATTAACTAATACTTCGCATTTCCTTTGTTAATATTTTGTTTGTCTACCAGGTTTTGATTGTCTGACCAATGTGCTTACTCATAAATAGTGTAATACATTAACGGAATACTAAATTTAGTCATGTTCTTTTCTCAAAAAGTTACACTTGTTTTTGTTAATATTCAACTAGTATTCAATAACAACAAACTGTGCCAAAACAAAACATTATTTGAATTGTGAAAAAATGTCATTCATTTTCTAATATAACTGGTTTAAACTAAAAACTATACTAGTTTATTACTAATTTTTTGATAAAGCTTTGTTCTGAACAATTTTTACATAATCATGGTATTGCAACCGTTACATATATAAGTTTAACTGATCAATACAAACATAATTGATTTATGAAATCAATATAATAATTCAACCATTATCTGTATAACCCCGAGATACTCTACCGAAACAACTGACTGCCGTGAACGACACCTTAATATGAAGACGAGAAGATAGGATGGACGACTAGCTACAAAAATAGCGTCCAACTGTGAGGCTGATTTTATCAAAACAGCTGACCATATCATGAAGAGGAACAGACAACAGCGGGTGACTTGTTACAAAAATGGCGCAACAACGCGGGACTCGAGATTTGGATAGAGGACTAGCCACATCTACGAGTTTACTACGCATCAACAGCGGAGCCGATGGAACAACGCACACCCGCTAGCAGAAGAAACAGCTGATGGAATGGAGTGGAACACCCGAAGTCATCACAACATATCGTTATTTTTTTAATCCCTGTTTAATAATATTCATATATATTCTTTTTTTATAATATCATTGTTTTGTTTTAAAATTCCGATTGAAATATCAAGTAAATTTTAGCCCGGCGTGTGGTTTGTTGTTTCGTTGGTGATGTTTTTGGATAAAATAAATATATAAGTATTTCTTATTTTGGAGGTAGAATATATTGTGTTGCCCAATATAATGGAGACGGGGTTGAACATGTTCCAACAACTTCTGTTGGCAGCTAAGGAACAGAAAGCGGCGCTTAGAGAAATGAAAGCGCACAATACCAACATGTTTGAGAACCTGGATGTTAAGTTATCAACTCAAATCGCTAGCTTTGAGGTAAAATTGTTAAGTGCCTTAACTGGGGGTAAACTAGAGAAAGAGGTTGAGGTAACCAAATGTGAGGTTAGGGTTGCCATTGATAAGTGTGAAGTTGTCCGCGATGTTAAAGAATGTGGGGAGGCTATCATATCACAAGTCAGTGAGCGTGATGTGGTAGTTAGGGACGTCAAGGGTGATTGTGACACTATTGTCACTATCTCCAGTCAAGTGGACAGTTGGGAGGAGTTTGCGCCCCAAGGATGTGATTGTGATGATGATGTGGTCACTGCCCACCAAAATACTGATAGTGGTAGTGACCTTGGTGTCAATGTGGAAAGTGAAGTGGGGTCCACAACTAAAACTGTTGAATGTGTAGGGGGCCAAAGGGCCCATGCCAACTTTGTTGACACTCAAATAGATTGGGGTAAAGGAGCCAGGAGTGGCGTGGGGGGTACACCAACTCATTGAGCAGAGGTGGGCCACCAGAGGAGTTAGTGTTGGGACTTGAGTAATTCCATCCACTCAATAGAGCATTTTAGTAGAAGATCCTTGACCTGGAAGAAGATGGGCAGTGCCTTCTAAATGTTCTTTAATGTCGTCTTTGACTGTTTTATTATTATCTATGATGTATATATGATCTGTACTATTGTTTACAAGAATGAACAAATAATCATGAACAACTTTGTTTTGTGTTTTAAATATGTACAAGATATTGAAAACATTAATTGATGTCATAATTACACTTTTACAACAGTTAGGCCTAAGTCTGTCCCTGACAAGACCAAGGTTGTGGTTTGGTTTCTCATTTAAAATAAAACTTCAAATTCTACGCTAAATAGTATCTCTTGAATCGGCTGTGTCCATTTACCCCCGCCATTATCTATATAACCCCGAGATGCTCTACTGGAACAAATGACTGCCGTAGACGACACCGTATGATGAGGGGCAACAACAGAGGGTGACTGGTTACAAGCTCCTCCATGTAACACCATGTAGACACTAGAGCTACCCCATGTAGATACTAGAGCTACCCCATGTAGACACTAGAGCTACCCCATGTAACCACTAGAGCTACCCCATGTAACCACTAGAGCTACCCCATGTAACACCATGTAGACACTAGAGCTACCCCATGTAGCACCATGTAGACACTAGAGCTACCCCATGTAACACCATGTAGACACTAGAGCTACCCCATGTAACACCATGTAGACACTAGAGCTACCCCATGTAACACCATGTAGACACTAGAGCTACCCCATGTAACACCATGTAGACACTAGAGCTACCCCATGTAACACCATGTAGACACTAGAGCTACCCCATGTAACACCATGTAGACACTAGAGCTACCCCATGTAACACCATGTAGACACTAGAGCTACCCCATGTAACACCATGTAGACACTAGAGCTACCCCATGTAACACCATGTAGACACTAGAGCTACCCCATGTAACACCATGTAGACACTAGAGCTACCCCATGTAACACCATGTAGACACTAGAGCTACCCCATGTAACACCATGTAGACACTAGAGCTACCCCATGTAACACCATGTAGACACTAGAGCTACCCCATGTAACACCATGTAGACACTAGAGCTACCCCATGTAACACCATGTAGACACTAGAGCTACCCCATGTAACACCATGTAGACACTAGAGCTACCCCATGTAACACCATGTAGACACTAGAGCTACCCCATGTAACACCATGTAGACACTAGAGCTACCCCATGTAACACCATGTAGACACTAGAGCTACCCCATGTAACACCATGTAGACACTAGAGCTACCCCATGTAACACCATGTAGACACTAGAGCTACCCCATGTAACACCATGTAGACACTAGAGCTACCCCATGTAACACCATGTAGACACTAGAGCTACCCCATGTAACACCATGTAGACACTAGAGCTACCCCATGTAACACCATGTAGACACTAGAGCTACCCCATGTAACACCATGTAGACACTAGAGCTACCCCATGTAACACCATGTAGACACTAGAGCTACCCCATGTAACACCATGTAGACACTAGAGCTACCCCATGTAACACCATGTAGACACTAGAGCTACCCCATGTAACACCATGTAGACACTAGAGCTACCCCATGTAACACCATGTAGACACTAGAGCTACCCCATGTAACACCATGTAGACACTAGAGCTACCCCATGTAACACCATGTAGACACTAGAGCTACCCCATGTAACACCATGTAGACACTAGAGCTACCCCATGTAACACCATGTAGACATTAGAGCTACCCCATGTAACACCATGTAGACATTAGAGCTCCCCCATGTAACACCATGTAGACATTAGAGCTCCCCCTTGTAACACCATGTAGACATTAGAGCTCCCCCTTGTAACACCATGTAGACATTAGAGCTCCCCCTTGTAACACCATGTAGACATTATAGCTCCCCCGTGTAACACCATGTAGACATAGCTCTCCCATATAACACCATATAGACATTAGAGCTCCCCCTTGTAACACCATATAGACATTAGAGCTCCCCCTTGTAACACCATGTAGACATTAGAGCTCCCCCTTGTAACCTCCATGTAGACATTAGAGCTCCCCCTTGTAACACCATGTAGACATTAGAGCTCCCCCTTGTAACACCATGTAGACATTAGAGCTCCCTTGTAACACCATGTAGACATTAGAGCTCCCCTTGTAACACCATGTAGACATTAGAGCTCTCCTTGTAACACCATGTAGACATTATAACTACCCCCATGTAACACCATGTAGACATTAGAACTCCCCCTGTAACACCATGTAGACATTAGAGTCCCTCCATGTAACACCATGTAGACATAACTACCTCCATGTAACAGCATGTAGACATTAGAGCTCCCCCATGTAAAACCATGTAGACATTAGAGCTTAGTTGATTGTGACCGTGGAATTACTGTCTACTTTGTGTTACAAAAGGGGGAGTGTTTGAGATGATGGTAAAAAAAGTTAAGTAAAAATCGTTTAGTGTGTTATGTATGAACACTCCCTTATGTGTTGTCAATATAAAGAGGAAATAAATAAATAAATATTTAAATATTCTAGAGTCATTCTTTCAACGACTATAGACCTGCCCTCTGTGTTTCTCAACCGGGCTTGGGACCGGCTTATGGCCACATTACCCTAGTTCTTTGGGACTTTAAGATGATGACTAAAACCACATCATTCTCATAAAGTCCAACAGGTAGAGTTCTCGAGGCCTTTCAAATTATAATTACTACTACTGGAGTTAAAACATCTTTTAACTCAATTACTTTATTTTTTATCTATATATTTATATTAATGAAACAAATAGCCGAAACTATTGATAATATATTTTAGTGTGGATAGTCCCTCATAGATATCAGAATATGAGATATATATATATATTTATAGTATAAGCTTAAATTTGAATTTTAATATATTCCCACAATAATGCAAGAATTGAAAATACTACAGCTTTTTTCTTGGAGCTTAGTATTTATACTGTAAGTTATACTGCCATCAATATTGCGTATCAACATGGTATGTAAGGACTATATGAAAGGTCGGGAAACTGTATGATCTTAAAATGGAAATGAAAAGGTGTGCTGGTAAAATTAACGATACAAAAGTTTCTAGTTTACTGTAAATAAAATACAATCACTAAATTGGCTAACTTTGCCTTGATAACTATTACCTTAACTCTTTAAAACCACATTTCATCAGAGCTACTACTTGTGTGCCTTCAAGAACTCTACCTCAAAGAAAAAATAATATTACTTAAGTACTAAACACACTAATGGTGTTAGGAATTGGGAAGGTTGAATTAGAGGAAGTGAACCCGCATTCGCGTGGAGGGAGGGTGGAAAACCATTTAGGAAAAACCACCCTCAGTTCACCTGACCGAGATTCGAAGCTCGTTCTCCTCGACCGAGATTCGAACCTCGATCTCCCCGTCCTCAGCAGCCAAGCTCAACACGCGCGTTAGCCAACCACGCCACTGAGGCGGGTAAGAACCAACAACTTGTACACATTATACTTAAATTAAACTATAATTAGTAGAAGGTATACATATTAAACCTGCATTTCATCATTACAAATATGAAAATACAATTGGTAGATTAGTCTTAATTATGATTATTTATACAATAAAATAATGTTAAAACAAACAAACAAACATAAATGACAAAAATAACCCAATGATACAAAACAACCCTCTGGTCAAAACCTCCTTTCGAGTCACTTGCGGGCGGGACGAAGTTCCCCAAGTTGTGCCGGATGGGCGATTCAATCTTCTTTTTTCTTTTCACCTAAAATGAAGAACTTGCTCTAGCCTTAAAAAGGTTAGCAAGTATAAAACCTGTAATTTCATTATTAAGTAATACGATTTGATTATTATTTTAAACAGTAATTATAACTAACTAAAGATTAGAACACATCAGAAACTGCTTAAACTAAAATAAATACCACAAATACACTAGCTTTCTTAATCAACTGAAAGACAAATACTGATTAATAAAATAAATATTACAAAATAAAATTGTTAACATTAAAACAAGTATAGCGCACAATTCCAAAGTACCAGTAGGCCTACTTATAGTTAAAAACCATTCTACAAAAGTGGAATTAGTGCGCACACACAAAAAAATAAATGTATACAAACAGTAACCATAAATTGTGCATCCTATTAAAAAAAAGCTGGAAAATAAAATAATTTATATTACAAATTGGTTGGCAATAAAATTGAAATGTAAAATGAAAATATGTACAAACATAATACAATATTAATACCACATTAAATCAAACAAATTAAAATAAAACTGTAAATATAGAATCAAATATTATTACTAGATTAGATCAAACAAATTAAAATAAAACTCTGTAAATATAGAATCGAATATTATTAATACACTAGACCAAAGAAATATTAAAATAAAATAAAATATGATAAATACACTAGACCAAACAAATTAAAATAAAACCCTGTAAATATAGAATCAAATATTATTAATACACTAGAGCAAACAAATTAAAATAAAACCATGAAATAAAGAAAATATTACATTAGATCAAACAAATTAAAATTAACCCCACTTCCTGAAACAGAAAACAAATAAGTTACAGTAAAATATAATTAGTGCCAAGGAAACCCTGAGCAAGCAAATTAAACACAAAATAATGTCGCCTACAAACATATATTTGTTGTTGAGTTATAAAATGGACAGTGATCTGAAAGACATACATACATAGATACTGTAATAATTTGAAATGATTGTATCACTATTTATAGCTTAGAACTAAACACTTGTTAAAATTGTGCAATGAAATTGTTGATGGTTGAAGGATAAAGTAGTAGGCGATCACATCCCTTATTGTTGGTAGAGCTGGAATAAAAAATATACAAGAATAATCCCCTTTAATAAATGAAACAGTAATATGATGCGGATCTACTGGCAGACAACAAAAAATGGAACAGTTGTAAAGTCACAGGTTAACCGATTATTCTTATACCATAAGTGACAGTTAAAATAATTTACTATACATTATGTTCATGTATTCATACATAAAGTCATATGATCTGTGACTGTAATGTTGGATAGATATTTTCAATACTTATAAAATAACAATACTATTATAATAACATGTTATCAATGTTGAATGAAAAAAATAACTAAAATTTGTATTTTTTTCTAAAATCAGCTTGTTAGAAAATTGAACCAAACATTAATAAATAGTAATTCCGTGTGATATTATTAGACATAATTAATAAAACCAACAATATTTGTTTTTAATTCAATAACTTTCTTTCTTATCCTCTTCATTTCACACACACATCTTCTCTCTTGTGAAATCTTTGTAATTGTGTACATTTTCGCTTCACTACACACGTTCGTAATTGTGTACAATTTCGCTTCACTACACACGTTTGTAATTGTGTACAATTTTTGCTTCATTGATACACAAGTTTGTAAATGTGTACATTTTCGCTTCACTACACACGTTCATAATTGTGTACATTTTCACTTCATTGATACACAAGTTTGTAATTGTGTACATTTTCGCTTCACTACACACGTTCGTAATTGTGTACATTTTTGCTTCACTACACACGTTCGTAATTGTGTACAATTTCGCTTCACTACACACGTTCGTAATTGTGTACAATTTCGCTTCACTACACACGTTCGTAATTGTGTACAATTTCGCTTCACTACACACGTTCGTAATTGTGTACAATTTCGCTTCACTACACACGTTCACAATTGTGTTCACTTTCGCTTCACTGATACACAAACACACACATATACATACACACATATACACACATACACATATACATACATACACACACACATATACATACACACACATACACACATTCTGTCACAGCGTCTTAATACCTGTTCAGGTTATTACGCTTATGTGACAGTCACTCTACTGGGGTAGGAATGAGGAAGGAATCATTTTATTTTAGAGGTAATCTATCAGCATTTGCAAGGAAGGAGAGTGAAAAACAATTTAGGAAAAACCGATCCTCTGTGGACCTGACAGATTCGAACCGCGATCTCCCCATCATCAGCAAACACGAGAATGACGCCTCAGACCATTTGGCCACTGAAGCAACATGTTGCTGTATACGTGTGATGTGATATATATGTTGGGAGGTTTTCTAAAGACGATCAGCAGTTTGCGTTAGGGGACATGACCAGGAGCGAATGTAAGGAAATGTAACAACAATGTGCCCTCTAGTTAGCTAAGTGTACGGACTTATTGACATTAGCAGTTTTACTGAATTCTGGTCATCGATACCAGCGCGGAGTATTAAAGTATAGTATTGTTGAATTTTGTACGCACCGGAAACAACACCGTAGGGTGTATTTATGTTCTTAACCCTATGTGTCTTATTGCCCGATCTATCTGTCCGCACCTTTAGACAAGTTAACCAATTATTTGTATCAAAATACTTAATTTTTTATTAATAGCAAAACATTTTAGGCCCATGTATTTTATTTTTATATTTAGCACCACGTCTTACTACCCGTTCGGGTTATACGCTTTTTATGTACCAATTACTCTAATGGATTAGGAATTGGGAAGGTTGAATTAGAGGAAGTGAACCCGCATTTGCGTGTAGGGAGAGTGGGAAACCATTTA
>CABFVX010001472.1:122596-143272 GCA_902151425.1 Timema shepardi | reverse complement strand
GGAGAGTGGGAAACCATTTAGGAAAAACCACCCCCAGTTCACCCGACCGAGATTCGAACCTCGATCTCCCCGTCCTCGGCAGTAGAGCTCCACATAGGCCCATGTACATATTTATTACTTTTATTGGCACAGCAACTTTTCGTTTTGTTTTAGATTTTTTTTAATTACATGTTTATTTATCAAAAGTGTGTGTTTTTATTTTTTAAAAGTCCTCTTTTTATTATTATAGTTGTTAGTTAAAATTATTTTTATAAATTACATTATTATTATTATTATAATTATAAATAATCTTGATAATTTAGAGTTAAAAAATTTATAACTGAAGAAACCTTATAAAAAACTCTCCCCCTCCCCCCTTGTTTGTGTTTATTACTGCCCATTCAAGCAATCTTATACACCATTTCAAGGCCTATTTCTATTCAAGAATAGAACTAGGCTTAAAATTGTATTTTTTCATCAAATTTTTCAAGAATAGACTGTGAAGTCAAGAATAGACTGTGAAGTTAAGAATAGACTGTGAAGTTAAGAATAGACTGTGAAGTTAAGAATAGACTGTGAAGTTAAGAATAGACTGTGAAGTTGAATTAACTTTTTATATAAGAAATATAGCGCATAACGAATGTTTTATATTAATTTTTTTCAATTACTTTTTATTATATAACCTCCTTTATTAGTATTTATTCAATTCATTCATGACAGTTAAATAATAAAGCACAGTCTTAAAATAAGAGGTTTTTAATTAATTTTGAGGTTTTGAAGTAAAGATTATTTAAGTTTTTTAAGTAAACACAGTCTTAAAATAAGAGTTTTTTAATTAATTTTGAGGTTTTGAAGTAAAGATTATTTAAGTTTTTAAGTAAACAAACAGACAAACATATTAAATAAATGCACTCCTCAACTGATATTTTATGCCTGCAGGAATCGACTACACAATAAAAATGTTCTTACCTCCGTCAGTACCCAGAGCTGCCACATTTATATTGTAAGGGGCCAAATTGCACAGCAATTTATAATAACTCAAAAATATTGAATAAAAGTATTACAAATAATATTAATTCCAATAAATAGATTTAACAATTACATAGAAATCTATAATAGCAAGACAAAAGTTGAATACTGGTGAAATATTAAAAATTTAAGTAGTAATAAATTAATAAAAGTTTCACTTATGTACCCTCCAGGTATCGAACATGGTTCTGACGATCCTGTAGGTTTGGAAACCACAAATCAATTTGTAGATATTTGCCAACTTCATTCCGATAAAACAGCACGTAGGAATAACACCATTCATAGGTGCTATTTTTACAAATGAAGGAATATAAACAAATTGTTAATGACAAATTAATAATTTCCAGCCTGAAAGTCTAAACTAAGCTATCAAATAAAATAACTTAATTATAGTTATTGAAATATTTTTTCACAGGCTGGTTAAAAGTGCATATTGTTTTAAGAGGCTTAAGGCTTATTTTTAAAACATAGTTTATCAAAAGGGAGGGAGTGGGCAGCCCGGGAGAAGAACTCTTCTGCCATTAGGCTATAGTAAGAAGCATGCAAACATGCAACAATAAATACAAACATAACACACAATAAAAACACATCATTCATCGAATAAAGCCGTTCATAAGCACACTGTGCAGACATCCGTAAACATTCCAAAGCGAACCTTCCATTTGAAGAGATCACTGTGGGATATTGGAATGCTGCAACCGTGCTCAAGAAAAGCCAAACTCGATAAAACTTTACCGCCTTATTTTTAGCCATAAAATAACAGTGTAACTTAAATCTAGCCCTACCTAACCTGTCATCCGAAAAGAAGGGGGACACACTGATATTTATAGCTAAAAACAGGCATACACTATAATATAATAAAATCCTGAAACAAAAGAAAAATCCTGAAACAAAAGAAGACATGGTACATGGCATGAGAAATGAAAACAGTTGCAATTCTAACGAGGGATTCCCCATCAGTCAGAGGTAAATAGGTTACCAGCTATATTTGACTCTATACTGATGGTTTGTCCAAACTACACTACATATCTACAAGCATTCAACAAGGAAATGAGCCAGTGTTAGTGCAACACCATTACATCAATTACGTTAGTGAATTAACAATGAGGAAGATAATATTTGAGAGTAAATGTGATCACGTTTTAGTGAAGGGAAACTATTTATTAGGAAAAACAGTTTCGATAATCCACCTGACCGGGTTTATAACCCCGAACTTCGAAATGGCGGGAAACCTGTCCCAGCTGTACTTGATTAATTATTGATAATAATTAATCATATTTGTTTTAATAATATGCATATATAAGTCTAGTATTCATTTAAAGTTAAAACTATCAATAAATGTTCATACTATAACGAAACAAAGATTTGAAAAAATTCTTGAGGCATTTGACTTAGATTTGAAAAACATATTTAAAAGTGTTAGTTTTTTAAAAAAACAATCTGGCTCATTCCCCTTAATTATAATTCCTGCAGGCAACATATTGAAAAAAAGTTTTAAAATAAACTACAAATATACACATCACTTTCACACGTTTAAAAAAATATATATATGAAGAGTTTAACACAAACAGCACCACACTACGGAAACTCCGTTTTACAACTGACCAATCTCTGTAACTGTCAAAGAGATATTAAAGAGACACTCTCTAATCAAATTGGTCTTCCGGGAAAAAGTAGTTTCTAGAACAAAATTAATACATCTGTGAGTTAACTATTTGAGTAAGTCTTTTAAAGACGTAATTAAATATTTTAATGAAATAAATTTATAAAATATGTTATTGGAGACAGTATTAAAAATTAAGATGTGGTTTTATTAAAATTTAGTCAAACGTCATTTTTTAAATGATCATCTCCTTGCAGGGTAGTGGCTGCCATTTTTTATCTTATAAAATTTTTATAAATAACATTTTTAAAAATCTATAATTTAAAAATAACAATAATATGTTAGGTATATTCAATAATTGATAAATAAATAACTATAAGCTCTATTTTTTAAACATTAGGTCATCTTTTCTTCTGTTCTTAAATAAATATTCAATTTGTTAAAATCACTTTACTAACTAAATGTATGCATTGTTGATGTTTGAATTTAATCAAAGACATCGTGACTTTGAGATAACCTAACAAGAGGGAGAACATTAAGGAAATGTGCCCGCATTTTAAACATCACTGTGAATAAAACAACGAAATTGAAGCTCATTAAATCCCCGTCTTTCAAAAAATATAATATTGGTTTTATAAATATACGTTTTGAATAAAAGATTTTTTATTTTAAATAGACCTACCTATTTGCAATGGTAAGTAATTTCACATCTCAAAGAGTTATGGAGATACGATAAAAAAAATAGAATTTACGGACATAAGCTATAATATAAGCAGTTGCTTTCGAAAAGCCATACCTATTATTCCCGAAGAAAACAAAACATTCTGCAACTTGAAATGTACAAATGGAAACTCTTGATTTTAATGGATCCCGAATCACATTTTCTTACTAGTTAGTTGATGTGTGATTTCATTTCAGGGCCTCATAGCCAAGTACAATGATTAAAGTGTCACGTTTGCCTGATCTGGGTTACCAGTGACAGGTATTTCATTGTTAGAACTTGTACCGTGTGTTTTCAGGCAGTTATTTGAACCATAAATGGCTTCTTACTCTCCCTTCAAACAAACGTGGTCACATTTCCTGTAACTATACCTTATCCACCACTACCTTATTGGTGTAACTATTCAGGTAGCTTAGACAGTGACTAAAAAGACGTGGCCCGTGTATTAACCCAATTCACGGGTTATCTAACCTTAGGCTAGTATATCAAAATAACATGTTTTGGCTGAATGGGTGATGGTGTAATCTACCCCAAAATCTGTGCTATACACATTATAATTAATCTTTTTTTTATTTTCCCAGCAGTAATATCAATCCACCTCTGTAAATGCTCATCGTTAAAATCGACGTAACACATTTATAAAATTAACACTTCAAGTTTCAGTCTGTTAAGCATTTTATGGCTCCTTCCTTATAAACTCTAATACTAAAATTATGGATTAGAAAAAAAGTATTTTTTAAAATCAAATAATACTTTTTTTTACGTTCTAAAGTTAAAGGACCCAGATTTTGATGACATGTCATATTATATTTGTACAGCACAGACAATGATCATGTGCTATTTTGTGTCCCTTTTAGGGTTTTAGACGTATTTTCTTGGTTCACGTCCTTATTGTTGGTAATTTTTTAGGCATTTTTGAATAACTTTTAAGCATTTATGTTGGATAAGTATGTTTTTAAGCGGTATCGATATTTTGGAGGCATAAACACTTTCTTTAATCGCATGTTTGCTGGAATGAGGAGATAATGTGTGTATACAATTAACTTTGTATCATTTTTGCTTGTATGGTTGTAAAATACACATTCCTGATGAGATACTGTTGGTAAAATGGAGAGTGTTGATTTGGAAGCGATATACTTTTTTATGAATCAAATGTTTGTAAATCAATTATAGCATACTAGTACAAAAGCTTGGTAGAGAAAAGTTTATATTAATTACACATTTTTTTAATCTAGGCTTTTTTTTAAATTGACTTTTTGTTTTGTTTTCAAAGTCCGAGATTCGGTCTTGATGAATTTAATTTACCAAACTAAAACATCTCTTTTTTTTTCTTTTTCTCTCTCACGTAATCTCACGGGTTAAAAAATGTTTGCTAATTTTACGAAACTATGTCTTAAAATTGCACGTTTGAACAAATATTGCTTAAAATTGACCCCTTGTTGTGTGAATCCAAACTATAGAACGCTAAGCACTGGACCATTTATGATATAATTAATGTTACTGCAAAGAAAAAAATAGTACTTTCGTGTATTTTTTCATTATTATATAGTACTCATGAATAGGTTTATAAAACATATTTCTCTTTTATGTTTTAAATGACAGTAGACAAATTAGATAAATCTAATCTAACGTATTTGTACGCCATAAAGTGGTTCCTTTTGACAGTGTGGATCAATTTTGATATAAATATTAAGCGAAATTTTAGGAGTTCCGGAGGTGGTTTTTTGTTTAATATTTTTAAAATTATTACTTAAAAGTATATTTATGAACAGTATACTGTACCTCGTTTCCTCCATGTTCTTATTGTTATCTTTTTATCACTGGGGTTCACTATCGATTCAGATTATACACATACGTGCTAATTATGCTAGTGAGTTACGGATGAGGAAGGTTGACTATAGATAAATTATACACGCATTTACATAAAGGGAAAAGATAAATACACCCTTAGTATACCCAACTGGGATACGAACACCGATCTCCACGTCATTAGCACTCTAGTATGTTGCGAGAGTCACGCATTAATGCATTCGCCCACCGAAGCAGACATAAGCACATGTATAATTGTAGGTATTTGTGTGTATATATATACACACACACACACACACACACCTATTTAGTACTACCTTCCCGACAAAGTGTGCTCGTGCCGCAATTCAAATATAGGAATTGTGGCACCTTAAACTTGACGATTTTAAATTAAGGCTATGTTTTTTAAATATCGTATTTTCTTGAATTTGTGCAAGAACCACATTTTCATACAGAAGATTAAAAAAATTGTACCAATTTGTATGATTATTTATATTATTAAAGATTTTTAAAGGTATTGATCAATTAATTACTTATTTTTAATAAAATAATATCTGGTTATAATTTTTTTGCACAATTCTTTTTTTGTGTTGGTATCAAAGATGTATTTTAGAATCATATCTGCTCTCGTGCGCTACCTATGATTCCTTTTAGAACCATGTTCTATTGTTACTTGTTAGTTTTATTAATTGTTTCTCAGCCCGCTCTGACTAAGTTAAATATTTAAATGTTTATTTTATATTCGAGTGTAATTTAATTGTTCATTTGCCGGTATCTTTATTTGTTGACATTTAATATATCTAAATCGTTTAAATTCTACAAAATCATGAGAGTTGGGAATAATTTTGATCAGTGATTCAGCTGATAAATATCTTATGTTTTGATTTGATTATTTATTTACAGGTTATAGTCGATAAAAAAAAGTCAAGAAATGTTGAAGGTTCTTATAAGAAAAATGGCTCCTTACAACCAGGTAAACATATGGGAACATTTTAGTTCGTTTTTTTTTTATCAAGTCACAGTTATATAAATTTAGATTTAAAATATTATAAATGTTAGTATAGGTACATTAACTTAAATATGAACCTTTAAAAAAAATGAAATTAAATTTGATATAAGTAAGATTTAAAAACAATCAAAATAGTTGGTGATATATTAAAATCTGATTGTTTTTAACGTTTACTCATAAGCAAGCACAATGAGTGGAGTCTTAATACCAGGTAAACTCACATTTACAACAACCAATCTCTCTGTTTGACATGTATTCATATTTATTTTATTTGTGTTGATGTGTTAGGTACTCCACATATCAGAAATAGTTTCTCAACAGAAACGTCTGTCATCTCTTCTTGGGGTCCCTGTTTACAACAATATAGCCAAAAACTCAACTTCAGCCCAGACTCGGGTGACGTCTCAACCAACCATAGCTAAACTACCAGTTCCACCACTTGAGAAAACTCTAGAGAAGTATTTGAGGTGAATTATAGTTAATCACACTTTTACTTTTCACAATACACTTCTGTTGCATGATTATATGTATTTACTATTTACTTGTAGTTTTTTTTAAGGCATTGAGCTCTCAATTATTTTAGATTTTAAAAATGTGACTGATTTTAAAACATCTCACGCAAGTATACCCAAAGCACCATGTTGCTCAAATCATAATTATGTCTGGCTTAAATAAATAATATTGTTGATTATAAATAAATGAAAGAAGGCTTTAAAAAAAATTGAATCAGAATCTTAACTAATATTTGGATTTGATTCAAGAATTTGGAATCTTAATATTAGAAATGTTCAGATTAATTTTGAATTTTGAATTGGATTCAATGGGTTTAGCTTACAATTTGAAAAATAATTCATACTTGCTTAATATATTAATATCATATCAGAAACCAGTTTAGTGTTAGAGTGAATAGAATTTATTTTTTTAGCACTGCGTGTTACTAGGTACCCATTTGACTTATACGATTATGAACCAATTATGAGGATTGGATTGGATTGGATTGGATTTAGAGGAATTTTACCTCTAGGAATGTAGATTAAAATGGCATAAAACAAATTTTATCTTCTTTTATATGCCTTCTTTCAATACAATTTAAAAAAAAATCTATATTAATAATAATAATAATAATATTTAGCACTGCTTCTTACTACCCGTTCGGGTTATACGCTTTAAGTACTAATTACTCTAATGGAATAGGAATTGGGAAGGTTGAATTAGAGGAAGTGAACCCGCATTTGCATGGAGGGAGAGTGGAAAACCATTTTAGGAAAAACTACTCTCAGTTCACCCGACCGAGATTCGAACCTCGATCTCCCCGTCCTCAGCAGTAGAGCTCCACACGACAAGCGCGTTAGCCAACTACGCCACCGAGGCGGGTAAAAATCAATATTATATTGTTGCTTTAAAGTAGTGCATAATCTATAGTATGTCTATCTACATACTAAAGTCCCTGGTCTGGTTCCCAGTATGGTTGAACAATTTATAATTGGTGAAATGTGGGTTACCCGTTTAACGGCCGGGGCCTGGATGTTGTACCTGTTCTAGATTTAAGTTAGTGTTGCTAGTCTTGTGTTTATTTAGTCAGTCGGTTCAGAGAGTGTATGTTAAGTGTGCAATATAGAAGAGCTCTCTTTCAACAAACGGGGCAGGGGATCTCGTAGTTGCTATATTTACCAACAGGACGGTGTCGCTAGTTTTGCCATTTATTGGTTATCTTGAAACATTTACTTTTTTAAAAAGAAAGAAGGGAGGAGAATGCAGACTTCTTGTTGGAATGCAATGACGTGGCTAATCTCTGGTTTCCTGTTACGCGAGTAAAGTGAGAAGCAAGGGCAGTAATTAAGGGTCCAGACTTGGCCTAGCTAGCTTAAGCACCGAGATCATTGGTAGTAGACAGCCCTTTGGCAATGCCGTACCTCCTTCCACCACCCCTTTGGAACAGTTAACATTCACTCCGAATTAACAATGTTGTGCGGCGGCCGTAGGGGCGCGGTACCTGGTGACCGTTCCGAGCACTATCGAGGGAAACTACACCCCCAGTCGAGACAGGCAGGGCCACCTGGTAGCAAGCGGATACACCAGGTCATTCCTCCACTCCCCTCCCTTCGGTCAACCCTCGCACGGCCAATAAGACGAGATCCCCCTCCCTAAACACCCCTAGGGAGCGACAAGTAGAACATCCCCGTATTCATTAACTTTCGCAAAAGAGTGCACCAAAACAAAAAGACCAAACAAACATCAAACTATCCAATAAATGAATAAATAATTAACTTTGTACATATATGTAAATCTTTGGTGTAACTGATTTTATGCGTGTTAAATATAAGAGAGTATTATATATATGTTTTAGAGAGTAAGCCTCCGAGGAAGGTTTGGGGTCAACCTCCCTAATTGACCAAGTGTAGTTAGGCCCAGGGATAAGGAAAATCAAAATTTGGAATAAACATCTATGTACCTATCTTTTTCTCTCCTCTTGAGTTATTTTGTTTCATTAAGCATTTGTTTTAAAACCAATCTCTCTCTCTCTCTCTCTCTCTCTCTCTCTCTCTCTCACACACACACACACACACACACACACACACACACGTTTCCTCTTGCGCTCATGAACAATCCGGACTGCCATTTCCCTCTTCTCTTCACTCCCTGCGCTCAGACACATCCGGGCTGCCAACATCCCCTCCGCAAAGAACCTACCAATGCCACTGCACACTTCACAAACAACCCGCAAATTCCCCCTTTCCTTCACCCATGAATACCAACCCTCCCACTCACCCTCGCTATCAACGTAGCAAAGGAGGACAGAACCAAAAGGGGCCAAGCAGAAAGCTACTCTGTTTTAAAAACCTTTTTTCCCTTACACTCTTCACCAGCCCTCCCCTGTTCTCTCACCCGGATCTCCCAAGGGCTCCCTCCCCTCAGAAACCCTACCTATTGCGATCCCTGCCTGCCCGCCTCCCCCTTACAAGTCGTCAGAACATCGAACGCTGCTCTCCACCGATCCTAGAAAAACAATAAGTTGGTACACCGTGGCCCGTCTCATTGAAAAAGAAGAAAGACTCGAGGAAGACGCTCAAAAGATGCTCAAAAAACTCCCTTCAGTAGAAAATGTTCTCCCACCCTGCTGCCCATCTAAAGACCTCCATTACACCACAACAAGACTCACTGACAAGATGACAATCTAATATTAGTTTTAGATTTTAAACTTTAGAACTACATCTGCAGAGTTTTGTGACAAATAGGCGTTGTGTAAATGATATCATAGTTGTAGAGTTTTGTGGTGAATGGGCGTTGTATAAATGATACCATAGTTGTAGAGTGTTGTGATGAATGATACCATAGTTGTAGAGTTTTGTGATGAATGGGTTTTGTGTAAATGATACCATAGTTGTAGAGTTTTGTGGTGAATGGGTGTTGTATAAATGATACCATAGTTGTAGAGTTTTGTGATGAATGGGTGTTGTGTAAATGATACCATAGTTGTAGAGTTTTGTGATGAATGGGCATTGTGTAAATGATACAATAGTTGTAGAGTTTTGTGACAAATAGGCGTTGTGTAAATGATACCATAGTTGTAGAGTGTTGTGATGAATGGGTGTTGTGTAAATGATACCATAGTTGTAGAGTTTTGTGAAAAATAGGCGTTGTGTAAATGATACCATAGTTGTAGAGTGTTGTGAATAATGGGTGTTGTGTAAATGATACCATGCACTAGTTTTGCCATTTAATCACATACAACAGAACTAAGTGGTTCCATCTCTTCCTGCTTACACATTTTGAAATATTATAACAATAAACCAAAATTTTGCAACAATATAAAAATATATTATTTTAATAGCTGTTCAAGATTTTTATTTAAATTAAGATAATATGTATGAAATAAAGTGCATAGAGAAAAAAACAATTGGTAATAAATAAAATGATAGAATGTTAGGAAAATGGTATAGCACAAATAAAAGTAAAACCACTAACACTTATTTACACACACATCAATATTCTGATGCTATTGTAACATTTTCCTCAGGAAGTAGTAGTAGAATATAGTTGTTATAATAGCATCAAAATATTGATGTGTGTGTAAATATGTGTTAGTGTTTTTACTTTTATTTGTACTATACCATTTTCCTAATATTCTATCATTTTATTTATTACCAATTGTTTAAATTAAGCAATTTAAAAAAAATTATTTTCTAAGTGTTATTGTTTCCAAATTCAAAATATAATAGTGTAAAACTTGTTACTTACATTTTTATTGATGACATACAATAAGTTTTAAATAATTTTCAAGCTGATAACCCAAACAGGTAGTAAGACGAGATGCTAAAAAAATAATCTTTATTTAAGTACCTAATTTAAAAAAAAATACTGCTAAAGAGAGAGGAAAAAAACACAAGTGATTTGGCCCTATGGTTGGTTAAATAATTTGGTTCTAAAATTTGCCTATTTATTTTTTAAGGTCCCTCATATGGATACAAAAATAAATTACTATTACTATCCTAAAAAAAGAATGCATGTTCTCATTTGTAGGTCCGTGAAACCTTTCCTCAATGCAACAGAACTTCAAGTCACTCAAGAAATTGTCCGAGAGTTTGGATCAGACTCCGGCCTTGGAAGAAAATTGCAGAGGCTCTTAGAAGACCGAGCGTCGAGGACTGATAATTGGGTATTAGGTTTTCTTATCATTAGTTGTTAGGTACTCACATATATGTGATGACTACGACATGCACACACATATCGTCTTGTTTTTTGTACGCCATGTCCTACATCTTGTACAGGCTGTCTGAATAAATAAATAAATATATATATGCACACTAAAGATTTTGGGATGAGGAAGGTAGAATTCAAAGAAAATGTATACATATTTGCATAGAGGGAAGGTGAGAAACAAAATAGGGGAAAATTTTATGATTCTGAATCTCTAATTACCTTTGAATCCCGAATCTCTAATCTTGGAAAAAAATCATTACTATAAGAGTAAATATAAATATATTATTATTATTATTAGCACCGCGTCTTACTACCCGTTCGGGTTACACGCACTTACGCTAATGTGTAATGGTAGGGTGATTGTGAGATGAAATGAAGGACCTACAGTTTAACGTGGGATCCGAACCACGGTGGAGGCCTGGCATTCCCCACATTCACAAGATGTCTTGTCAGAGGTGAAGGAAGGGTATAAATATAATAGAATAATAGAAAATACTTAACTAAATGTTAATATTATTTGTTATAATCCATTCATTATAATAATCATTCATACATTTATTTGTGTTAAATTACTGGTCTGGGGCCTGGTTGTTGAGATAATCCTATAATTATAATTGGGTCTGAACTACCAATAGGCGAAATTAGAACTCTAATAAAACACATTTCAATCATATTATTTCTTCCTATTTTTAAAGGATTTGAGTCTTGAATTTGACATTTTCTCAAATTATCAAATCTCATATATGCTTAAGGCTTTAAGGAATTCAAGTATTCAAGAGTCCCACTTCCATGCCTGATTCTGATTAATTAAAACAAATAAAAAATATTATTTTTAAAGCATTTGTTAAAATGTTAACCTCTTTTTAACAATCTCTCTATAGTTGACACACTTGTCATTATTTGGTAAAATGTACTGTAGTCTACATGAAGTATGCGGCCTCATGAGGACCCTCCGCAGGGGCCTTCAAATGCCAAAAGGTTCCTCGCTCCTGCTTTAGATGATTTGATAACTGGAGCAGGTTATACCTGACAGTATTTCGACGACTATAGCCCCATCTTTGTCCCGACTACTCTCAATCCGGCTTAATGAAGTTTCCTCTGGCGCATCAGTCTCGAGTTGCGCTGTTTGTTACACTTCGGTAGCCTTATGGATAGCAAATTAACCCTTCCTTCACCTCTGACAAGACATCTTGTGAATGTGGGGAATGCCAGGCCTCCACCGTGGTTCGGATCCCACGTTAAACTGTAGGTCCTCCATTTCATCTCACAATCACCCTACCATTACACATTAGCGTGAGTGCGTATAACCCGGATGGGTAGTAAGGCGCAGTGCTAATAATAATAATAGCAAATTAGTGCACAAACATTGGTTTAAACTCGCTGACTTCAACCCTTACAGAACTATTATTACTATCACCGCATCTTCCTAGGTACCTATTCAGGTTGTACAGGTATATGATAATGACTCTAATTGGATAGGGGTGAGAAAGGTGGACCTCGGAGAAAGTTAACTCAAATTTGCGGGGTTGGAGAGTAGAAAAATATTAAGAGAAAACCACCCTCACTAGACCCTACTGGGATACAAACCCTGATCTCCACGGCGAGCGGCAGTCCGGTAAATTGTGAGAGTGACGGTTTATACCATTCGGCCACCACCAATGCAGACTCCTACAGTTTGGTTAAAAATGTTTTGAAATGTTTGTTTGTTGATGTAGCTCGCTGATTGGTGGCTCAAGTATGCGTATCTAAGCTATCGTCTGCCTGTTGTGGTACACTCTAGCCCGGGGATTCAGCTGCCGCATCAGTCGTTTGAAAGGCAGGAAGGTCATCTCACCTACGCCACTCGCTTCATACAAGGGGCTCTCAGCTTCAAGAAGATACTCGATGAGTAAGAATTAACACAAAATTAAACTTCACTCTTCATATTTCTTAGTGTTGATGGTTGAGAGAGAAAATTACTCTTTAATATATATTCGTATCTTATGTCCATATCCTTTATTTGTCCTTTTGTGTTGTTTGTTTCTTTTACATATTCCTACTAAATGTCCTCTCTTTATCAATTTCTTTTTCCTCCCAGTTGTGTTTTGGTTTCTTCTTTTAGTAAGTCGCGTTATCGCTTTTCACAATCCCTCCCGATGAACTCCAATAAAATGAAACCTATGTCGGGAGATTGGATGTTAACAATCAATTTTCTTCAAAAGGCGGGCATCAATTCTTTGTCCAGTGGCAGCAGTGTAAAGTGTGAATTGTGTTTCTTGATTTACCTTTAAACCAACTGTGTATTCACATTGGTTCATATTAATTGTTTCACCTGAGTGGTTTGGTTTTATTTATACTATCTCCTACTTACTCTGGCATTAGGAACTTGAAAGTGCATTGTCACACTTACAATGTACGCCACCTATCCCTATCTTGAGCTAATTCTATCCAGTCCACCTCATTACACCCTATCCCTATCTTGAGCTAGTTCTATCCAGTCTCCCTCATTACACCCAATCTCTATCTTGAGCTAATTCTATCCAGTCCCCCTCATTACACCCTATCCCTATCTTGAGCTAGTTCTATCCAGTCCACCTCATTACACCCTATCCCTATCTTGAGCTAGTTCTATCCAGTCCACCTCATTACACCCTATCCCTATCTTGAGCTAGTTCTATCCAGTCCACCTCATTACACCCTATCCCTATCTTGAGCTAGTTCTATCCAGTCCACCTCATTACACCCTATCCCTATCTTGAGCTAGTTCTATCCAGTCCACCTCATTACACCCTATCCCTATCTTGAGCTAGTTCTATCCAGTCCACCTCATTACACCCTATCCCTATCTTGAGCTAGTTCTATCCAGTCCACCTCATTACACCCTATCCCTATCTTGAGCTAGTTCTATCCAGTCCACCTCATTACACCCTATCCCTATCTTGAGCTAGTTCTATCCAGTCCACCTCATTACACCCTATCCCTATCTTGAGCTAGTTCTATCCAGTCCACCTCATTACACCCTATCCCTATCTTGAGCTAGTTCTATCCAGTCCACCTCATTACACCCTATCCCTATCTTGAGCTAGTTCTATCCAGTCCACCTCATTACACCCTATCCCTATCTTGAGCTAGTTCTATCCAGTCCACCTCATTACACCCTATCCCTATCTTGAGCTAGTTCTATCCAGTCCACCTCATTACACCCTATCCCTATCTTGAGCTAGTTCTATCCAGTCCACCTCATTACACCCTATCCCTATCTTGAGCTAGTTCTATCCAGTCCACCTCATTACACCCTATCCCTATCTTGAGCTAGTTCTATCCAGTCCACCTCATTACACCCTATCCCTATCTTGAGCTAGTTCTATCCAGTCCACCTCATTACACCCTATCCCTATCTTGAGCTAGTTCTATCCAGTCCACCTCATTACACCCTATCCCTATCTTGAGCTAGTTCTATCCAGTCCACCTCATTACACCCTATCCCTATCTTGAGCTAGTTCTATCCAGTCCACCTCATTACACCCTATCCCTATCTTGAGCTAGTTCTATCCAGTCCACCTCATTACACCCTATCCCTATCTTGAGCTAGTTCTATCCAGTCCACCTCATTACACCCTATCCCTATCTTGAGCTAGTTCTATCCAGTCCACCTCATTACACCCTATCCCTATCTTGAGCTAGTTCTATCCAGTCCACCTCATTACACCCTATCCCTATCTTGAGCTAGTTCTATCCAGTCCACCTCATTACACCCTATCCCTATCTTGAGCTAGTTCTATCCAGTCCACCTCATTACACCCTATCCCTATCTTGAGCTAGTTCTATCCAGTCCACCTCATTACACCCTATCCCTATCTTGAGTTGGTTCTATCCAGTCCACGTCATTACACCCTATCCCTATCTTGAGCTAGTTCTATCCAGTCCCCCTCATTACACCCTATCTCTATCTTGAGCTAGTTATATCCAGTCCATCTTATTACACCCTATCCCTATCTTGAGCTAGTTATATCCAGTCCATCTTATTACACCCTATCTCTTTCAGGTCCATTCTAATGCTATCCTCCCTTCTGCATCTAGGTCTTACCAATGGTCCCTTCTCATTGGGTTCGTCAATACCCTGAACACGGCTCTAGATTCTCCCATTCACCCTGCATGTCCTGCCCGTTGTAATCTGTGAGCCTTGTGATGAGTACAGGCCATGTACCCTCCACTCCCCAGCACTCCTCAGCACCTTGTTTTTTATTGTAAGGTAAGGGACCACGTATCACACACACACACACACACACACACAGGACAGCCGGTGTTTACTAACCTTCCCTTTATTCCCAGGAACAGACTTCTTCAAGAAACCCTCGGAAAAGATCCGCTGGACATGGGGCAATACTACAGAATATTCAGGACCTGTCGTATCCCTGGTTTGCCGGAAGATTCGGCTTATTTCCCAGAACCCACTGACCGCTCAAGACACATTGTTGTCGTTCACAACAATGAGGTAAGAGCACTAGCAGAAGTCGGTTTTGGTAAAATGGTTCAAGAAATTGTCGCTAAAAGAATTTAAACTAACAACATTTAGATCAGCATTCCAAACTTTTTGCAAACTTAAATAATATTTCAAGCTATTTGTGTGTCTGCAAGATGTCGTGCATCACGTCATTGATTTGTAGGCGTAAATAATTAAAGAGATGTTATGTTATCGAAACATAGTTAGGATTATTTTGTAAAATAATACTAGTTCATTGATTGGCGATTACGAAAAATTTATTAATGGTGCTTAGTCCACATATTGGTTCGACTTGCCACTCATGTTACAACAAACTATCAATACAATTTTCATCCCCGTCAGAGACGTGCCACATAACATGCTTTGTTATGTTAATAATCTTTGAAAAAGACTGATGCCAACACACCTGCGGGTTACTCTGAAACTACCTATTTTTCATTGTACTTGAGCGAGCCATGGCGCTCTGCAAGTGTTTATAGACCTCTTTCTTTGTTTTTATAACATGTGTCACGACAGGACGCCAATCTGACGAGTTTTTGTATTACAACTAACAACTAATTGGTGACCTGGCGGTCTAGGGCTAAGGTGTCAGACTTCTATGCTGGCGGCCGGGGTTCAATCCTCGGTCCCGGCACAGATTTATCTGATTACCAAACCCTTCCTTCACCTCTGACAAGACATCTTGTGAATGTGGGGAATGCCAGGCCTCCACCGTGGTTCGGATCCCACGTTAAACTGTAGGTCCTCCATTTCATCTCACATTCACCCTACCATTACACATTAGCTTAAGTGCGTATAACCCGAACGGGTAGTAAGATGCGTTGCTAATAATAATAATAACAACTAATTCTTGTACTCTACAGCGAAGGAGCATCCCATGAAACTGCCTACGTTTCAAAATGGCTGTGCTGAAACTCCACGTACATGTCTTGGAGAGGTTGCAATGATAAAAAATTAAAAGCATTGTAATGTTCAAACCTCCCCTCCAAACTAATCCGCTTTATGTGGTTAGAATTTAACATTGAATAAAAAAATATATTTAGAAACTGATTTATATCATTATCATAATCATTAAATTAGTGAGGAGCATGTTAGCTGTCACAAGGAGAAACAAGATTAGGAATGAAGTTATTCATGAAAGAGTGGTGGTATGTGGAGTACATGAGATAGTGGAGGAAGCAAGGTTGAGGATCAGAAAAGGAGAGGATTCCTTTTCCTTGAATCCGTTCCTTTTCTGTCCTCATTACATGATCCATCATTCCTCTCTAACACGTCCTAAATTGGCTGGCAGTATGGAAAACTGCGAAATACAGGAAAGTCTGTATTAAAAAAAATAGCAACCTTCATTATGAAAGGAAGTTTTATGTTGACCTCGGTGGTCTTAAGGTAAATCGCTTGCCTCAAGACCCGATGTTAGTGGGTTCAAATCCAGCTCAGATCGACAGGTTATAATTGAGTGATAAACATCTGTAGCACAACTTCCTGAGGAGTGGAAGTAAAGCCGTCAGTCCCATGTCAGTTGTGGCATGTAAAATAAACCTGGAAGGTATGTGAAGATACCTTTCTGGCAAAATTGGTAGGCTCTTTCTCGCTCGCTAATAGAAGATTCCGTGCATAATGCAATTACCACACATTCAGGACTTTACTTGGACATGTGATCATTCAAAAAAATACAAAATAATAATTCTGGTTTTGATAGTTTTTCAGTGTGACGATCCTGGACGAGAATATGCGGGCCTTGGATGAGAACCAGCTGTTGAGTCAGCTGCGATTCGTCGTGGAGGAGTCTCCCAGACCGACCAAGACTGTGGGGATCCTCACCTCAGAGAACAGGGACACCTGGGCCAAGTACCACCGCCTGCTGTCACAAGGTGGGGCGCTGCTGAGGGACACATTTCCAATACAACAGATTTAATAGAGCAGTATAATAAATAATAACTAAATGTTAGCTTTTGTTGTTGTTATAATTAGGGATGGGTTGTTTCAATCCTTGAATACTCAAATCCTTAAAGAGATTTAAGAATTCGGAAATATTTCTGACGGATTTAAATCTAAATACCATACTGGTCCAAATATAGTGCGATGTTTTTCTCCTAAAAATGTCCTTCGGAAAACTCTACTCATATTTTATGTGCGGCCTAACATTTTTCACTGAAAATAAAAAAAAAGGCAGATTCATTCAGAGGAGCGGCCAGGGTTCAATCCTCGGTCCCGGCACAGATTTATCTGATTACCAAACCCTTCCTTCACCTCTGACAAGACATCTTGTGAATGTGAGGAATGCCAGGCCTCCGCCGTGGTTCGGATCCCGCGTTAAACTGTAGGTCCTTCATTTCATCTCACAATCACCCTACCATTACACATTAGCGTAAGTGGGTATAACCCGAACGGGTAGTAAGACGCGGTGCTAATAATTATAATAATAATAATAATAATAATAATAATAATAATAATAGACTATTTTATATCATGTTGGAACTGTACCGACTGGCCGGTGGGAATTATAGCGCGCATCAAATAATAAATTCAAGGTTAAAACAAAGAGAAAAAGAGGATTTCCATTCTTCAGAGTCACTGAACTGGTAATTCAGTAGGTCAGTATTAATTGGTGGCAGAATTTGTGGTTAAAAAAAATTATTCGTTGGAGATCAGAAAGTGATTGATCTTGTTGGAAAGAAGAGTTCCTCAATGTCTCGTGTAGACATTGGAAGGGGAAGAAGCTACGATATGAACTTTAAAAAGTAATATGTGAGGCACAACAAACACCTTGCAGAGCGAGTTTGCTGTTTCTGAGACTAATATTATACCTTGGAGAAAACAAGAAGAAATATTTAGGAGTGCATGTACATCAGGACAAGCATTTAGAGGGCCTAATAAAACTTTGCCACATTTGTTAAGTTCTTACTTTAAGGCGATTGGCCCTTTTCATTTGTCGTGGAAACGCAGAGCCGTGGAAACAAACGGTTTATCTTCAATAATGTTTATTGTTTTGTGATTTTCTTTTCGGAAATGGTTTGTTCAAGAATAGAAGTGTGTTGATTAAGTTAAACTTTACAAATACACACCTCTTCTATAACAGTGATCAAATATCGTTAAGATTGAGATTTTTCAATAGAAAACTGGCGGCTTCATAACATAAAATAACAAAATGTAACAATTAATAAACATTGATACATATTCTTAGAAGGGGTGTTGAAAATATTAGATACAGTAAAAATTTCACTCGTTCTCGAGAAAACTGACATTTCCAAACATGATTTTTCCACAAGACCTGTTTGGTGGCTAGCGCCATCAACATTTTTCGTGATCCATCTGTTCTTGTTGGCGCGGAAGGATACTTTTGTCGGTTGTGAAGCCACACCACGCCTTGCACCCACCCTCCCACCATCCGACGAAATAGGTTTTATACTTGCACTCGACAGGGCCAAGAACCTTAAGTTATATTCAAGAACTTTTATTTTTCATGTAGAGCACCTTCAAAATTCCAGGGTCATATTGTGTGCAAGGCTTCTTGAATTACAATTTTTTCTAGAGCTATTATGCATCTTACAAGTGATTTATCTTACGCAATAATAAGCCAAAGCTAACAACATGAACTAAGACTACGAATGTGAATTTACGTCATAGCAAAGAAATAACATCCATAATTTATAGTTTCTATTCTCGACTTGACCTAACTTTTGTGCGACCGATCCCTTTCCCCGCTGTGTTGCTTGTCTCCAGACCCGTACAACACGAAGCTGCTGGACGTTATCGAGAAGAGTTTGTTCGTGCTTTGTCTGGATGGACCCGCTCCTGACCTGGGCGTCACCGACAAGCAGTCCATCTCCGGCCTACAGATGGTCCATGGAGGGGGCAGTCGTGCCAGCGGGGGGAATCGCTGGTTCGACAAGGCTCTACAGGTCCGCAGCAACTCGTAACATTCCTTATCAAATTATATTTAACCCACTTTGGTGGTCGAATGGTCTAAGGTGTCACTCTCACAATAGACTGGACTGCCAATGACAAGGAGATCCGAGTTTGAATCCTGTTTGGGTGTGTTAAGAGTGTGTTTATTTTTACCTAAATGTTTTTCCACTCTCCTTTCATGCAAATGTGGGTAAATTCCCTCAAAAATTCAACCTTCTTCATCCCTAACCCATTATTGTAAATAATACATAGGTGTACAACCAAAATGGGTAGTAAGATGCGGTGCTACAAAAACCAACTAATAGGTCACAGTGAATAATTACTCATTTTTGAATACGCCACGATCTTGCTAATCCAAACCACACTAGTCTGAAAGACGCGGTAATACGAAACTCATCTACCTCTCTGGTCTTATTCTCTCATACTCCACTCGGTCGCAGACATGTTTTCTCTCTATTGGTGCAATAACCAGCTGTTAACGATTCATCCCGCTAGTGGATCTTTGTGAATTTATAGCACAATATTGTCTAGCATATTAAAACACATTGTGTTAAGTTTGAAACAAAAATGTGTGATTTTAGATAAGATTTTAAAAGAGAAAGGTGAGACCTTAATAAAACTTGCCACGGAGTATTCTGTGGATAGGGCTATCATTTTTAGTATAAAAAAATGCCACAATGATACGGGAATGTGTTTTAAAGCCAAACTAATAAAACACAGAAGTTGCCGTCCTTAAATTATGTAAAGAGTTTTTTGCTGATTTGGTGGGAGGGATTTAGTATTTTCTTATGTTTCCATTTGTGGGTCGAGGGTGTGTTATAATCCGTCTTAAGTAGGTTTTTTATCATTGTTTATGATGAGACAAAAGGTTAGGGGTGTGCGAAGTTTCAAAACAGACATCAACTTTGACTTAGTTTCGAAATATTGTCCAAGTAATTTTAGTGCATAAAGTAATATAAACAACCCCAATATATTTTTCCAAGCATAAATCAACTATAAGAACATATTTGAACTTCGATTTGGCTTCGATAATATTTTATATATTGGATTCGAGTTTGCTTAGAATTAAAAAAGTGAACATCGCACACCCCTACAAAAAATTTATTTTTTTTGTCAGAAACTAAATATATTATATATAAAATTTCACTTATAATCCGTGTATTTATGATGTTTTACACCTAATTTTATTACAACTAAAATATTCTAAAATTCAATTTCACCGGCTTTTTTTTAAATATTTGAACTTCAATTAAGCTTCGAGGATATCTCGTATCATTCAATTTGACTTGGCTTTGAATATAAAGACTGGACTTTACCCCCCCCCCCCCCCCCCAACCTCTTTTTGTTGTTTTGTTGAATATAAACTATAAACGGAGGACACACAGAAAAAAAAATATCCTTTATCACACACACTCCCCCCACCTGTTCCTGCT
>CABFVX010001472.1:82005-122459 GCA_902151425.1 Timema shepardi | reverse complement strand
GGTCCCGGCACAGATTTATCTGATTACCAAACCCTTCCTTCACCTCTGACAAGACATCTTGTGAATGTGGGGAATGCCAGGCCTCCACCGTGGTTCGGATTCCACGTTAAACTGTATGTCCTCCATTTCATCTCACAATCACCCTACCATTACACATTAGCGTAAGTGCGTATAACCCGAACGGGTAGTAAGACTCGGTGCTAATAATAGTGATAATAATAGTAATAATCTCTTAAACACTGGACCTCAACGCTCATAAAAACGAGTAAGGCTTGTCCCTGGTTTCTGAATTCTTTTTTAAAAAAAAACACCCAAAACAGTGGGCTTCAGGCCAGTAAATTAAAATCATTTCATAATCCTCATCATTGTTTCCAGCCTGTCACTCAAGTAAAATGCCTCCATCTTTCTCAATTCATCCAACATTCTTAATCCTTTATTTTCTTCCATTCTTCTCCTCTCATTCATTCACTTGCTGTTCTCTGCTCCTCCCATCTCTTCCTTGATCTCTCGTTTGGTCTTTTCCCTCCAACTTCATAACTCTCCTTGAAACCATTTCACCGTGTTTTTTAAAACGCAAATAAAGTGAAAAATAATAATTTTAAAATGCATAAACTAATGTTTACTGATCATAATTTTGTTGGTATGCAAACAAAGGAGAAATGGCGCTAAACAATTATATTAAGTTAAACATTGGAAAAAAAGGGTAGAAGGGCAAGTCCTACACACTTAACAGGAAACTGTAGGTCACAAAGTTCACAATTAAAACACAACCAAACACATTATTAAAAAATGTTCATAGTACATCAATCCCCTTTTTATATAACTAAATATAATATAAATACAACATTCTATCCATCTACCAAGAGTAAAGAAACAAGTTTTAACAGGCAGCAACATAATCATTATTATTATTATTAGCACCGCGTCTTACTACCCGTTCGAGTTATACGCACTTACGCTAATGTGTAATGGTAGGGTGATTGTGAGATGAAATGGAGGACCTGCAGTTTAACGTGGGATCCGAACCACGGTGGAGGCCTGGCATTCCTCACATTCACAAGATGTCTTGTCAGAGGTGAAGGAAGGGTTTGGTGATCTGATAAATCTGGGCCGGGACCGTGGATTGAACCCCGGAGTCCCAGCACAGAAGTCCGACACCTTACCCCTAGACCGCCAGGTCAACCAACAACAGTATCCAAGTGACCATGACCTACCTCTAGCCATGCTGCCATAGTCTAGGTGGTGTTTTATTCTCTTCTGATGAAGAAGGAACTAATGTACCCTGAAAATTATATTATTATGTGTTTTGTTGTATTTTAACTCTGGTCCATAAAATTCTGGTAAGTGTGGTCCTTGTCCCATCCTTTTTTCAATGATTAATTCAAATTTAATTGAGTAATTATTAAATTCAAAATATTCAAGATAAAACAAAAAAATTTAGAGCATTCAATTTTTTAAGATTTGGAGAAAGAAAATGAATAGTCTTTGAACAACTATTGGAACTATATTCATACTAAGAATTTTGATTACTCGCATGCTATTATTAATTAATAAATGTTATTATAACGTATGGTTTCTGTTATTAAATAGTGGCAAGCACCCCCAGGATTTGAACTACAGCCTCCCGACTGTGACGTTCCCGGTCCCACTGAAACTTGAGTTCAAGCTGACTCCTGAGGTAGAGCAAGGGATTGAAACTGCTTGCAAGAACCTGGACAAGTAAGGACTGATTTAAACACCACCTTTGGAGTAATTTAGGGTTTGTCTTTTTGTTTGATAAAAACAACATTACTCAATTTGTGTTAAAATGTGTGTGCGACTACTTCTGCCATAGAAGACAGAAGAAAGGAAGAAGATGTCACTGTTGTGCATTGGATTACCCACTGTTATATTATCGTATACAAAATTAACTTTGAGCCATGGTCAACAATTTCAAGACAGAATCAATCATACAATGAAGGTTATAAAACTAAACCCATGTTAGAACAAACACTAAAAGTATCGTACACAATAAAACTCTTTTCTGAGTTAGGCGCTACTATACAACTTATTAAACATCCACTAGGTGGGCTTTCTTAGTTAAATTTACACTTATTAGTTTATTTTCTATTTTTATCTAAAGTTTATTTAATTTGATCAAATTTTAAGATTTTTTTTTCCATAACAAATGGAGCTTCTCATTATATTCTTTTATCTATTTAAAAAATAAATCATTTTTACACTCGGGGAAATTTGTGGAATAATTCCTTTCACAAAAAAAAAATATATCTGTACAATGGTGCATAAATCCACTATAAAAAATTAACCAGAAATATTTCTCTATATTACTCGAACTTGAAAAAACTTGATGTTTTCATTAAAACTCCGTCTGAAGTCGACTGGAAGTGAAAATTGCCTACTAGCACACCCTTAGTTTTTACATCTCATTAATTAAAATCAACTTAATTCAATATTATTATTATTCGCATTTAAAAGAACAACTTGTCAATTTCACAAAAACAAAATTCTATTGTGTTTTATTTCACGTGAGTAAAATACATTTAAAAAAATAGCGCAGTAAACTTTAATAAGTATTTTACACCATTGCTTAATGGCTTCTAAATGTACAACAAGACAGTGTAGAAACATTGTAAGGGGGAGTGAAGGAAGCCAACCTGAAAGGCAGGGGCGTCGTCGCTCAAAATATATTGGAGGGGGNGGGGGGGGGGGGGGGGTGAAGGAAAATTTTGGGCGATAATCAAGCCCTGAACTGAGGTTTTAGGCAACTGTATTTTTAAATTTATTTGTTGATCCTGGATTTTTTCAAGCGTCAAGGCTTTTCCAATGCATAAGGAAATAACTTGAATTATTATTTATTTGAGTTAATTTGAATCTGAACTAAATATTCAATTGAGCTTAAATATTTCTATTTAGATTTGCAGATATTGTTTAGATCAGTTATTTTTAAATTAAAACAATATTTTGTAGTTTTATGACCACAACTTTTCTCTTTGTGGCCATCGTGACCCTTTGGTAACATAAAAGTGTTCAAATCTTAGTTTTTAGGTGGGTTTTTTTCCCCACCATGTCTGAATACCATCCCAGGCTATCTACATTTAACTACACCAGTGGGATAGGTAAAAATTTGGAGGAAATGTACTCTTATTTGCATAGAGGGATATTAGGATAAACTACCCCTGGCCAGAATTAAAATACTTCCCCTTCACCAACAAATCAAACCAAAAGAGCGTGACATTAAACCCGCATGTCTACTAATGATTGTTTCAATTATTATAAATTGCTTATGATAATGATTATATGTGACTAATATGTAGTAAACGAGAATCAACAAGCCTGGGTTTGGGGGATGATTTTATATTATGCTATCAGCATTACAAGGCTGCCACAGTAAACAAGTCACCAAGAAGCTATCAGAATGGAATAGCCAAAAGAAACCTAAGCAATAATTCGATAGTTATACCGTTTTAACAACTTACATTTCTATTAAATTTTAGCATCTTCCTGTAATCATTAAAATCCTTGAAAAAATAAATATGAAGCTAAAACCTCTAAATTGTGACCCCACCCAAAACAGTCCTGTGTTATTTCAGTGTGTCTAGCAATAACATGTTATAAAAAAAAATGTGTTTTGTGTTTTTACAAGCCCTTGGATTGTATCAGTCATGTCTCCTTTCGACAAATGAATACTAAAGGTTCACTTTTAGCAAAACAATTGATTATGTAACTTTGTGAATCGTTATTAATATGCTTTGTACTATTTTTTCTGCAGCCTACCAAATGTTAACAAGGTAAGAAGGCTTACATTTGTCAGTTAAATTAACCT
Organism: Timema shepardi; assembly: GCA_902151425.1. Taxonomy (NCBI): domain Eukaryota; kingdom Metazoa; phylum Arthropoda; class Insecta; order Phasmatodea; family Timematidae; genus Timema; species Timema shepardi. The sequence goes on along the minus strand of CABFVX010001472.1, from coordinate 118,636 downwards.
TATTTTTAGTATTTACTCTAACCTATCTTACTTTTGGGCACAAATAAAATAAAACAATTTGGGAGATGGTTTCTAGATATTCGAACAGTCGTATTATTAGCTTGGTTGAATGGTTCGAGGCATCATTTTCACAACAGACTTGACTGCTGATGAACCACGAGATCAGGGTTCAAATCCCTGTCGGGTGTATCGAGACTGGTTGTTCACTTTCCCTCTGCACAAATGGGGGTACACTTTATAAATAAAACCTTCCTCGTCTCTAACAAATTTGTGTACAATACAAACAGGCGGTGAGACGTGTCGAAAGGAAAACCACTTCTTTTTTGTGTTTTTAACCGCACACTTTAAGACCAGTTCCGCCAACTGATGATTTTAAATATCTATAAGAGACGATAAGGGTGAGATCTAAAAATATGCACCAGCATCCACTAGTGTATAATACAATAATAACTCTCTGCATCTAGCTTGCTAAGTATTTTGTCTCTGTAGCGTTCGAAACCATTCAAGAATGTGGTAAAACAAATGTTCTACGTTTCCCCAGGTTGGTCGCTGATTTTGAGATGCACTGCAGTACTTTTCCTGCTTTCGGGAAGGACGTTATAAAATCTTTCAAAGTTAGCCCCGACAGTTTTATCCAAATGGCCTTACAGCTTGCATTCTACAGGTAAGTTTGTGAGTGTATACTAGGGGTGGGACTCTCTAATCTTCAACGATACTCTTTTATTCATAATTTTTCCCAAGGTTCGGATTTGAGTTTCGTAGATAAAATATTCATATTCATAAAACAGTGAATTTGACCTAAAGCTAATATTTACTTTACATTAAATATATCGTCTTAAGTATAAAGGTGCGCGAAGCTTCACAAAATACAACTTATCTTTGGTGGGGAAAAAAACTACTTTGACAACTAAAAAGCTTTGTCAAAAAAAATATTGTAGTCTAAAAATACATCACTGTTCAATTTCTGTATTTCCTTGATGTTATTTACAGTGAAAATTGATGTTCACGGGGCAAAAATCGACAGTTATTGAATTGCATGCTGTGATATTTATTAATTAATTAGATAATGCTGGAATATATTAAAACTATTTTACATTAAAATCTTTTGTAAAATTGACCTTTCCCCCCTCAAAGCTATAAACCATATTAATTTTTTCCCACATAAAAATTTGAAGAAAGATTTAAACTTGAATCCAGAATTTGTAATTCATATAAATATAATATCCATTCAAAGCGACACAGAAATAGTATTCTTGGCACATATCTATCACTCTGCCACAATGAATGTCGCTACTGTACTCTGGAATGTTCCCGGTAGGCTACACAAGACCCCCGGGGCGCATTACGAGTCTGCTGGACTTCGCAAGTTCATCCACGGACGCACGGAGACCATCCGGTCGTGTTCGCAGGAGTCTGTGGACTTTGCCATGAAGATGTTGTCCGGCACGGCCACCAACGAGGAGAAGTACCGAGCGCTGTTGGCCGCTATAAACTATCACAAGAACTACGCTATTGAGGTGAGACTACAGAGGTGGTGTTGGGATTTTTTATGTTTGTGCCAATAAAAACGTTTGAAAACATTTACTATTCTAGAGATTTAAAGATTCATCAAAATTGATTTTGATAGAACTATAAATTACATACATTTTTTTTAATTTGAGGTATTTAACACATGTTTTCTTAACCGACTAGTTATACCAGCACAAAACCTATATATTAACTTGTGTGACAAACACAACATCCAGCCCCCAGCTGTTAATTCGTCACTCTGAAAGGGGGAAACCCACACTATCCCAATAATACATTTTTCGGCCATCCTGGGAATCAAATCCGCGACCCTTAGCTCGGTAGGTAGATACGCAGAAGGTATTTTTCAAATTTAATGACTTTTTTATTCTTGTTTAACATGATAAAATGCATCTTTTGGTAATTATTGTAGAATGAAATTTTTTAATTCCATTTTTTCGGCCCACCCCATCGTAAAGGTTTCTTGGTTTTATAGCACATTTACACAGGGATAGGAATATTACATACATTTTTAAATACTGAATAAAGATTTATAAGAATGTGATGTTTCGTAGACTTTAGGATTGTTTTTGAAAATATATAATAAATCTGATAAACAAGAAAACCATAAGAAAGTTATACAGAGAATTTTATATTCAAACCTTAGTAGCAACTGTGTTAAAAAAAACTATGATAAATCAACATCATAATTGACAATCACAACTCATAGCTGATGTGCTAATAGCCTCCAGATTATGTTTAATCAGTACTTTTATCAGAACTCCTCAATATCACACTATTGATCAACATTGAATGAGTATCGATATAGACAGTTCTAAAGTTTGAAACCCCCATGTGTTCTAACACTTGTTTTGTTGACAGTGCGTGAATGGACACGGTGTGGACCGACACCTTCTAGGACTAAAGTTAATCGCCGTTGAGAATGGTCTAGAGGTCCCGGCTTTGTTCAAGGATCCTGCCTACATTCGCAGCACACACTTTAGGATCTCAACTAGTCAGGTATATTAAGAAATCAATAATATTAAATGCAGCTTATATTTTGCAAGGACACTTACGTCTGTGGTCAGTTTTTTATTCAAGCCATATCTTTTCAACTGCTGGCTTGCTAGGCCTGTCGGAGCTCCATATGCCTTATAATATAACTTAAGACTAGAACAGACACCACATTCAGTCAACCATTCGACCACTGAAGCAGGTGAATATATTTCACAACCAGGTTTATCAGCGAGTGGATTCTAATGTATTGGAAACTGGGCTTCACACTGACCATGTATTCACGTAATTAAATCTAATCACATAAAAATACTGAAAATATTCATTACATATATTTTTTGCTAGGTACCAATGCGTAGTGATGGAGTCCTGTCGTTCGGCCCTGTAGTTCCCGACGGGTACGGCATCTGCTACAACCCGAGGAACCTCGATATTAACTTCAGCATCTCGGCGTTTCGCTCAGATCCAGAGACGAACGCCAAGAAGTTCCAAGAGGCTTTGTACAAATCACTCCAAGACATGCACAACGTAGCCGCTCGCGCTCATCTCAAGTCCAAATTGTAAACCGGCCTTATAAAAATGTTGGCTCGACTGAAGGAGTTTGGAAGAAAAGACTTGACTGTTAAGTGTTATGACCCCTTGGCCCCTTCTTTTAACAATTTAAAAACATTGAAGAGTAAAGACAACATTTTTAAAAAATAAGAAGAAGAAAAAAAATCGTTGTCCCTGTTTTAATCCTATTAGAGATAAAAAATTAGGAGTGTGTGAAGTTCACATTTGCAAATTCGAAGTGACCTCAAATCGGATATATGAAACATCTCAAAGCCGAATAAAAGTTTTAAATATCTTTTGTTAAATTTTGTATGGTTGTAATATTTCATTCTGTTATCAAGTTACTTTCACAACATTCGATTCAATTATTCAGGAGTTTTGCAAATTAATTTTTAATGTACTTAACAGAATAGCTCGAAATGGCAATAATTGAGTATTTTAGCTGTCATTATTTTTATTGATGATGTTTTGTAATTGCCGAAGATAGATCTTACCTCCCCCCTCCCCTTAAAGTGAAGTTGATATTTCTTTAGAAGATTCGCACACCCCTAAAAAAAATTGATGCAAAAGAAAATTTAAAAAAATATCAAATAAGTTTCTTTTAGTTGAAGGTTCCCCCTTTCCCCTTTATTATTCATACTAATGGTGGTTTGTTGTTTGTTAATTATTATTTGATATGCTACCCCTTAAGATATGTGTTCTTGATATCACATGATGTGTTCAATTACTAGAACTGCTATAAAATGTGTATATGCATTATTTATAAAAAGAAAACCTCTTTAAAATTGGTTTATACCACCCATTGAATGTTTCGTCAATTAATGTGTAGACCAATAAAAGTTGTGTATGTTTTTTATACCTTTGTATGTTTATATTTGTTTGTATTGTAGTTCAAAAATAATGTATTTGTACACACTCAAAGATATTAATTTAATATTTATATTATTTGTAGCTTAGTAATAAGGCGATACACAGAAAAAATTGCTATGGCAATTTATTGTGCCATATTAGTTTTAAAATCTTTATTTTTCTATTACTATTTTGCAAAAAAATAAATAAAATAATCTAGCAAGGTCAAAAAAAAAGTGTCGTAGTTTAGGACTTTACTGTAAGCAAATAAATGTAACAGTTTAATTGGTTGCAAAATACCATTCGTAAAATACATGTAAACATGCTTGTACAGTCACATCTTATAATATAACTATCTTTCATCTCGCTGTTATTACCATTTTCCTGTAGAATCTTGCACAACTGTAAAGAAAATTTAGGATTGGTGAAGGGATAATTTCCTACTTAACCATTATTTGATATTATGATGCATGATGGGTAAACTTAATTAGAAGAAAGGAAAAATGTAACCAAACAGTTATTTTAAATCGAATATTAAAAATATGATAAAAGGGCAAGGACTAAACACCAGAAAACTGTAGAAATCAAAAGTTCTCAGTTAAAACACAACAAAACATATGATTATAAATTTTCAGCGTACAACTTATAACCATGCTACCACAGGGGTGCAGAATATGTCCGGACGAGGTTCGAGGGAAATTAAAGCAGTCCTGGGGAAATTTGGGCCAGGGAAAAGTCCAATAATTTAGTTGGATGTTTTTAGTACATTCTGGCTCTAATATGGTAGTTTCGTTTGTTGAAAAACTAAGTCTGATGACACTATCAGTATATGCCCTAGTGAGGCAGTGTCATGTGTAAGCACAAAGAGTTGCGGTGTATAGGGGCTAAGATAATGTGTCAAGAGTTCTAGAGAAGAAGTCAGAGGTTGAGATAAGGGGCAAAGGAAAAATCTAATAATTCAACCTGGCCACTGGCGTGATTTAGTGATGAGTCATCAGTCAACTACCCTACCACGGGTGTTTGGTAGCTATGGCGGGCAGGCGAAGGGGTAGGGAAGAGTGAGGGATGTTTGGTTTTAGTTTGAATTCAGTCACCCTTATATCGTGGCCTAATCACATGGCGATGTTCACGCAGTTTATTTAAACTTGTGACATGTGTATTGTAATAATTGTGTAGCCTTGAAATTGTGGTTTTTAGTGGACCTATTAGGGTTTGTACAATAGATAAATGCTTATAAAAAATGAGATGGTTTAGTGAAACAAATATTTATTATGTCGACTTTTAAGAGCAAACAAGCCATCAACTGTGCTTATTGTGAATGGCGTGGCAGACATGATAAACTCTGTTATCAGGTATTTAATAAACATCCCCAAGAAAACCCTAGAAGTAAGGATCAAGGGAGTATTGCAAGTTTTGTAAAACATTAATTATGTGATCAGGGAAAAAAAAAATCATAGTTGTAAATAGCGATAGTATTTCCCCTAGTGTGGTTGATAATGATAGACCATGCAGTAGTGGAGGGTCTACGAAAAAATGAAAAATCTATGAAAATCAACAATTAAACCAAGGCCTCCCGGAATTACACTCCATTACCTCTTACTATCAAGTTGTAAATATGAAATGTTGGCACCGGTAAGTGTACTGGTATCAATATGTAATGAACACAAGGAGATGGGAGAAAACTATATTTGTTATAAGGTACAGTAGCCTCATGACTTCTTTGGTGCTGACTGACAGCTAAGAGCTTCTTAAAAGTTACCTGACCAAATTATGTATCCCTACACTGAACCATATGACCTGCAAAAACGTGTGTTTAGCAGCTGTCACTTCCGACGGTCAAAATTTAGGTACATACCTAAATGTTGACTTTCAAAAGTCAGCTGTGAGCTGTCAGTTGGCACCAAAGAAGCTATGGGGCTACTGTAGGTACTATAAAAATCACTAATAACTTTGATTAAAAGTATATTTGAATTTTTCCCTTCAGCCTCCATACAAAAATTTCAATGTTTTATTTTGAGTGCTATGGTTTTCAGGGATTTTTTTTAAATGTTTGCTCTGGGGAAATATTGGATCTCTAACATATTTTGCACCCCTGTGCTACCATAGTCTAGTCTGTTTTTTACTCTCTCCTACTGAATAAGGGGACTTATGTTCCCTGAAAATGACATAATTATGTGTTTTGTTGTGAACTTTGAGGCCTACAGTTTTCTAGTAAGTTTGTAGACGGTGCCCTTCTTTCAATGTTTAATTTAATACAGCCATCTGGTGACAATTTTCCTTCAACAATTAAAAGGGGGTTTCTTTTTAAAAGAAAAAAAAAGGTTGTGAGATAAGTCAATTTTTATTTATGGTAAAGGTACAATAAAGTTCAACTGTGCAAGACATAGGCCTAAACAAATCATCACTGGAAAAGTACACTTCTTGCGACACATTGGACATTTTCCCTTGTCATATTGTTATTAATACACACTACAAGAATAGTTCCGATACCATTCATTTCTCAGGACGATGTAAGAGCTGTGAAATATTCAAATTTGTATAAATGTTTTTTTAGTGTTTTTGTGCTTTATTTTTATACATCTTTTATTAAATATATATTATATTACAGTGGAATCTCTTACTAGGAAACACCTTTCTGGATAGAAAAAAGTTCATTACTAAGAGATGTTTGTTATTTGGATTTATTTATTTTAAATCATATTTTCTCAACACATTTGACTCCATATGTATCTTTATACTTTGAATACCAACTTAAACAATCTAATTACCGCACTCTGCAGTATTGTATGCGGAATAGTAATAATATGTAGGTTATTTTAGAAACTCTCATAAGAGAGGGAAGGTAGGACTGCTCATACTTCACGCGAGATGACGACATTCCTGCGGTAAAATACTCTACATGGACTGGTGTTCTCAATTCTTGTCTGATGTTTACAGATTGTTACGGATAAATATCCATCATTTATAAGTGTCCGAGTCCGTTATTAGGAGGTTGTTTCACCATAGGAGACGAAGTTATTTTGCCGGAGAAATTTAAGCTGTTCTTTGTAAATAAGAATCCATTAAGTGAGATTTCACTGTACATGTATTTGGAAGATGGTGCCTTCATCCAAGTATTGCAAAATACCTCAAAACATGACAAGCGATTTTCCTAAAAGTGACATATTATATTGAATAGTTACTGGACATGGACGAAGAGAGATTTAAGTAGATTGCAGGCAGCAGAGATGAGGAATTAATTAATTAGGGATGGTTTAGAAGTTATGTCGTTAGAAGAGACACTGAAGAGAGAAAGGTTGCTTTGGTTAGGACATGTGATGAGAAGGGCAGAAGGACTTGGGAGACCGACAGGAATGAAAGAGGATGTGCCAGATGGCCCGCAGAGGCGGAAACGTGTGATGATGATGGTGATGATGAGTTACAATATTAATATCATTTGAAAATTTTCTATGGCCAGGGGGAAAAAAAAGCCCTCACTTAAAACACAGAAGAACATTAAAATTCACCCACCACGGTAGCGTAGTTGGCTAACGCACTAGTCGTGTTGAGTTCAACTGCTGAGGATGGTGAGATCCAGGTTCGAATCTCGGTCAGGGTGAGGTTGCTAAATGGTTTTCCACTTTCCCTTCACGCAAATGCGGGTCCACTTCCTCTAATTCAACCTTCCTAATCCATTAGCGTAATTAGTACTTAAAGAAAGCGTACCACCCTAACGGGTAGTAAGACGCTGTGCTAAATAATAACATTAAAATTCAAACCAATGGAAAAGTCCCAACATGAAACCAAAAGTGTTAACATGTTTTTCCTTAAATATCTTGCTCGTTTTAATCAAATCTAATATTTTACAAATCTAAATATCGAATCCAAATCGTGGAAAAAATTATGAACCTTCAGAGGAAATAGTAAAAAACTAAAGTTATTTCTCCTTATAATCCAATTACACCATTCATACATTCAGTTTAAGTGTTAAATTACTGGTTTGGGGCCTGGTTGTGTTTGTCCGATAACTATGGGGATTAAAGGGCTTCCTCCCTTAATACTACCCTTTCCAACTTAATCAAATTTCTTATTTATTGATGAAACTTCAAACACAGTTTAATGGTATTAGCATAGTTTTCCGAATGTTAGTGAATAGGGATGTATTACTTTTGGTTCAAACAAGATATATGTGAAGTTTGGGCTATGAGTTTCCGAACATCCTGTATTAATGATTGTAGGTTAACATATCTAAGACAACATTTAAATATTTACTTTGTCAGAGTTTTTGTTATGATCGCTATGTGAGACAGTTTAATCTTTGTAGTTTTGTTAGAAGATTTGATTTGACTTTCTAACCATAGAAAACTTGACCAATAATATTAAAGTTGGTATTGTTCAAATCTTTGTATTGTGTGTATTATTATCAATAATAATAATTTGGTGTATGACCAAGAAACAATGTCTGAAATATGTCCTGGGAAGCGTACACCATTCTCATCAAAACTAGTTTTTCAAACAGATTATAGTGACTGTTTGATAAAACACAATCCGACATTACGCTTACAAAGTCTCTCTCGGTTGTTTAGTGAAAGTTACCGGGTGTGTTTGTCTAACACAGCGCGATACTTTTTACGCTTTCTTGGTGTCGGTGAGAACTCTCATGATGCTGCCCACCCCCCCTACAGCGTACGCCTTCTCGTGCCACACCAGGAGGTGACCGCTGCTACCTTCGGACGGGGTCTCGAACCCTCTGTACACATACTTCATCAGGACGTCCACTTGATCTCGGTCCAACGCGTTGACGGCGTCTTCTATCTGCGACGACTTGATGGCTAGCAACACTCGCATCGTCAGGTTCAACGCGTTGTCCTGAAACGTGTTGGACAGTAACGTATTTAATAATCAAATAGCCAAAGCTCTTATATTTGTTTTAGTGAAGATTTACTCACATCTATTATTATTATTAGCACCGCGTCTTACTACCCGTTCGGGTTGTACGCACTTACGCTAATGTGTAATGGTAGGGTGATTGGGAGATTATTCACAAGATGTCTTGTCAGAGGTGAAGGAAGGGTTTGGTAATCAGATAAATCTTTGCCGGGACCGAGGATTGAACCCCGGCCTCAAGCACAGAAATCTGACACACCTTACCCCTAGACCGCCAGGTCACCCTACTCGCATCTAGATATCATATTCTGAAAATTGACACCTGGACATGGGCATCTAACCTGGGACTTTTGGCTTAGTACGCCAATGCTCTAACCACTGAGCTAGCCAGGAATCGTCCCGTGCCCAGGGTCATTCTTCACTCATATTTTAAGGCAGAGTCTATGACGGAAGTGCGGAAATTGTCGGCTACAAATGTGTGATTTATTAAGATCATGAGTTACCAGATAACGCAGCCACCTTCGACTCGGTAGTTGACTTATTTTAGCCATTTGTACAATTATTATAATAAATGTAAGGGCATTGACGTACTAAGCCAAACGTCTTGGGTTCGATTCCCGTGTCCCGTGTTTCAAGATATGATATCTAGATGCGAGAAAATCTTCACTAAAAAACCAATATAATAACTTTGGCTACTTGATTCTTAAATATACAAAATGGTGACACTGTGATATGATTGATCGCATCTTTGAAATTGAACATGAGAAACAATTTAGTACTCCCGTAAATAAATATTCCATTAAATTTAATTTGATAAATTAAAATAAATAAATAAATTATTGTTTGTTTTATAAACTAAAACATTGTTACGTTACGCTAGCCTAAGTCATCTCCCCCTCCCCCTTTTTTCCATGTCAGGCGGCATAATACTACGATGGACCCCTCCCTTCCCTCCTTTAGTTCGTTACATAATACATGTAGGTGGCCCCTTAGTACAATTAAATTTACAAATGGAGATAACTTACAATTAATTAATTGTACATTGCTAGCACTAAACCTATGTTCCGGGCTCGATTCCAGTGTCTGGGTGTTATTTTTCAAGCTTAGTGATATGATACTTGATAACTAGAATATAATTTCCATCTTCTAAGCTTCACTAGTCATGTACTGGTGCAATTAATCGAACGAGCGGTTGCTTACCTCCAATTACTGTAATAGGTTAGACAATACATAGTAGGGTCTACAAGCTTTACCTTAATTTGTTGATTCTTGGAACCGAGTGGAGCATTCCGTAGAACAGTTTTCAAGGCATCCACGTGCTTCCCTCTGTCAAGCGTTAAAGAAATCTCCCTTATTTACATCAAACATGCCGAGACTTGTATAATACTAGTGTTCCAAACTCACAACCGGTGAGCCGAGTTTGACCACAATTTTTCTCTCCAAGACCATCGTGACCCAGCCCTTGATAACTTAAGAGTGCTCAAATCCTAGTTTTTTATTCCACCCCTCCCCCCTCAATTCTTACTATCCATCCGGGCTCTCCACATCTACTAATCATACTAGCGGGGTATCGACAAACCAAATGAGCATGATGTCAAGCCTGCATGCTCACCAATGCTTGTTTTATTTTTGTTTAACACCATGTCTTGATACCTGTTCAGGTTATAAGCTTAAGTACAATTTACGATAATGGTTTAGTGGATGAGGAAGGTTATGTTTATAGGAAGTATATAACTACATTTGTGTAGAGAGAGAGAGAGAGAGAATTATCTAGTAAAAACCACTCTTAGTACACCCGACCGGGATTTAAGCCCCAATATCCCCGTCATTGGCAGCGAGAGTGACAATTTTAGATCAGTCGACAACCGAAGCCGGTTCCATTTCTGTTCAGACTAAATCTTTTATTTGTTGCTATGAATAGAATAACAGAAACTGTAAAATTAACAACAGCTACAGAGAGGCCTATAATAGTGTTAATTTAAAAAAAAAAAAAAAAAAATGTCGGTGACCTGGTGGTCCAGGGGTAAGGTGTCAGACTTCTATGCTGGCGGCCGGGGTTCGATCCCCGGTCCCAGCATAAATTTATCTGATTACCAAACCCTTCCTTCACCTCTGACAAGACATCTTGGGAATGTGGGGAATGACAGGCCTCCACCGTGGTTCGGATTCCACGTTAAACTGTAGGTCCTTCATTTCATCTCACAATCACCCTACTATTACACATTAGAGTAAGTGTGTACAACCCAAACGGGTAGTAAGACACGGTGATAATAATAATAATAATAATAATAATAATAATAATAATAAATTAATTACTTTGAGGACTTAATAAAAAAAATCTTTCACTACCAGCCCTTGCGGGACTTTTCAGCCAGAAGTAAAACAAACCCCACCATCACCTCCCCCCCCCAAAAAAAAAATCTTATTAATATCCTGTTATGCTGAGATCACGATCAACTTAATGTAAAGGATCTCCTCGTGTGTTTGAATGGAAGCGATCACGATGCAGTTAACTTAACGTAAGAGATGTCCTTAGAGATCTTTTACTTTAAGTGAATGTTACTTGAAGGATATCACATGATCTTACCAGCCAATCATTATGCTAGTGACATCAACAGGGCTATTTGGTAATTAATTTGTTGGTTCTATGACCAAAGTGCACTCTTTAGCATAAGTTCTAGTGATCAGACATTGAAATAAAATAGTTAAACCAAAATAGGAAATCTAAACTTATCAAAATTTTGGTAAAAGATATTTATTAAGTCGATTGAAAACTGTAAACATTCACAGATTATCACTGTACAAATAGTCCAAATCACAGATCATACTCGAGAATGAAAATGTTTGCATCAATTTGTTATGTTAAGTTACGTGAATCGTGATTACACATGTTTTCTTAAGTTAACTTTAAGTGAACATTACGTTAGGTTAAAGTTAAGTTGATCATGATCCCGGCATTAAAGTAGCGAGTAAGTGGACTGAGTCAAGCTGTGAACAATGTTGGGTTGGTTACAGAACTGATGAAACGTTTCATACAACTAAAATAAGTTATAATAACAAAAACTATTTGGAAGGGAATGTAGTAACAAATAGGTAAATTATAAGCTTCCAATAAGAGAGGTTAGCTGAGTTATAACCCCCTCCCGATCGAGCCTCAAGGCCAAGTGGCTCAGTGTCAATATCCCCACCATTATAATTTGCTCTTCAATTTAGCAACATTTAACGCACTTGTCGTGTTGAGCTCGACTGCCGAGGACGGGGAGATCAAGGTTCGAATCTCGGTCGGGTGAACTGGGGGTGGTTTTTCCTAAATTTCCTCTAATTCAACCTTCCCAATTCTTAATCCATTAGAGTAATTAGTACTTAAAGCGTATAACCTGAACGGGTAGTAAGACGCGGTGCTGAATATTATTATGATTTAATTTAGCAACATTTTCCCTACCCACTCAAATTATTCCATTTCACCACTGCCTTGTTTACAAAATAAAACTTTCCCGCACCTGTCCACTCCCTTTTATTTACGGTTCCCAAACTTGCTGCGTCCTTATCTACACACTTGTATGTTTAATGTCCCACAGCCCTAAACTCAGAGCACATCTATAGGACCTAACCCCCTTCCTTTTTTAAAAAATAAGTAGGCCCAACACTTAACTTGAAACATTTACGTAGGGCTACCATGCACCCATCCCCCGTATCCCCTCCCCTGTAAGTTTAGCCCACATCCTGTTTCACACGATGGCCCTCAAAACACATGACAGTCACACAACAATGTCCTATAAGTACACAATGTTATTGATAAGTGTAATATTACATTTCTACGTTATTAATCAGAAGTTACTTTCCACAAATGGTGAAATAAGTTACTCCATTAATTTAATTATAAAGGATACTGATTCATAAGACCCACAACTTCGTTCTCGTCAGGGCCTCCTGGTGGTGACTGCAATTCAACTACCTCCTCTTCTCTGTAGTTGTCTTCATTATATTGGTCTACATCTATTTTCCGAAAAGCCGAACTAAACGTATTTGTTGCCATTGAGAAATGAGTGTCTTTAATTATTTTGATAATACTTAAATTTGAACCAGTTGTCAACAACCCAACAAAACAACAGTGACCCAACCTAAACTGACATCATTTTATCAAGTGAGCTGTAAAGTGAGTTTTATAAAAACTAAATAAACTCATAAACTACTAATTTTAAATTTTATTTTTAATTTTTAAGAAATGTATTATATTTTAATTTTCAGTTTATGATTATTTTATTTGCAAAAGTTATATTAGTTTTGGTTTTGACTATTTTAATAAATAGCCTGAGTGGTAATGGTTATTAAGTCAAATTTTTACCAAACAAAATACAATTCTTAGAATATTAAAGAGTGTTTTCATATAAAAAATAAATAAACAATTTTTAAGAGTTCAATAAAAACCTCTTTGTTTTATTGATTATTATTTTGTAAATTAACATATAGACAAATTAAAACTGGATTGTGGTTGGTCACGTTAATATAATTCCATTTCCGGACCCAACGAAAACACTATGGTGAGTTTAAAGCAAATTGTATTAATATCTTCAAAATATCAAAACCATCCATTAATTATCATTATATTGACAAGTTACATTATTATCGATATAGATACTTCTTGACTTTAAATACACTATTTTAAGTTGTTGAGTAACACATACCTTATTATTCATACTCTTGCCGCACGAGTTTAGGTTATGGTAGGTTGTTTTTATTGTTTAAACATGCTTAAATTCATAACATATTTTGTTTCCAGGGGAAAGTGAAGTGTTCGGAGCTTCGCACGAAGGATAAAAAGGAGCTACTTAAACAGCTCGATGAACTGAAAACTGAACTTACCAACCTTCGGGTTGCAAAAGTTACTGGAGGGGCTGCTTCAAAGCTTTCCAAAATGTAAGACTTCTTACTCTAAATTAAACGCCTTTTCAGAGTGTAGGAATTTTTTTATTTACTGTCACATAATGATGGTTTAATGTTTTCTAGCACCTAAACACAATATTTTGAAGTTTCCGATTATAACAAAATAAATGTGGTCAAATAATCTTTAAAAACACATCTAATTGCTAATTTTAAGCACGGGTCCTAGAAAACTAATAGAAATTTTTATTTATTAACACACAAGGATAGGCAAAGCCCGGTAATTTTCATTTATTCACACATTAAAGGTTTGGTTAGCTTGGTTGATTTTTTAAATAGGGAAAACAATATTTTTCATCAATAATTATAACATGTCGAAAAATTTCCCATGCGATTGAGATCTTTGGTGATCTGCTCATTGCACTTGAGCTGTCTTGATCAGCTGCTTTAGGTTGTTTCTGGAGTACACTCAAGTTTATTTAGAAAAAAGATAACAAAACAATAGTTAATCATTTACGAAATTTCTGTCGGTTACTTTAAAAAAAGAAAACTACTCACAGTAGACGCTTAAGAAATATTAATAAATACATTAAATCACCACTAGGCTACTATGTCATTCACGAGCTAAGTTTACCTGAATGACAGCTCGAAATGTTACTAGAAGTAATCCCTAATATATCACTACGCCAACAGCTGACATCTATCACTTTGGATGACTGTAATGAAAACAGATGGTAATATATTAATGTGATAGTTAACCACAATGGCTTAGGCCAATATTATTTATATATTTATTCGAGGGACACAAAGTTTATTTATAGTTTTATTCCCCTTAAAAAAATTTAACACCCCTTTCACAAAAACTTCTAACGAACATTGCCTCAAAATGGCGACTGACGAATCTAAACCATATGATTGAACATAACGGCAAACAAGTTTTTTACAATGATGCAGACACGCAGCTGATGAAAATATTTTTATTCAGTTAAATATTTCAAAATACGATAAAATAATCATAAAATCGTGTATTGTATGTAAAAAAAATGACAACAATTTTCTCTTTTCGAAATAAATACGATGCCTGTAAAAATAGTTGTTCTGGTGACCTGGCGGTCTATGGGTAAGGTGTCAGACTTCTATGCTGGCGGTCGGGGTTCAATCCTTGGTCCCGGCAAAGATTTATCTGATTTACCAAACCCTTCCTTCACCTCTGACAAGACATCTTGTGAATGTGTGGAATTGCCAGGCCTCCACCGTGGTTCGGATTCCACGTTAAACTGTAGGTCCTTCATTTCATCTGACAATCACCCTACCATTACACATTAGTCTAAGTGCGTATAACCCAAATGGGTAGTAAGACACGGTGATAATAATAATAGTTCTAGTAATAATTGTGCAGGTGCGTCCCCTCCTAAAGGTTCTCCAGCACTGGTCTATACCCTATTCAATGTTATAAAAACAGGATATAAAACATTTTCAACTGCTGAAAAAAATCTTTACTGGTTTTTTTTTGTTTTATTTCATAGTCGTGTGGTACGAAAAGCCATTGCAAGAGTACACATTGTGATGCACCAGAAACAGAAGGAGAACTTGAGGAAGCTATTTAAGGTTGGTAATGTCAAGAACAAAACTAGAAGAATGTAGGATTTGGTTTGTTAGCTTGAAATGATTTCTTAAGACTAGATACGTCACTATACCTGTTTTTCTTGGTTCCGATTCTTAAGTTCAAACTCTATTTTTTTGGTTCTTGATTTCATTCTTGAACATTTCTTATTTCATTATGGTTCCGACCTCATATGTATATATGTTTATTGTCATTAGTTGAACTAAAATATATAGCAATTAACGGTAAATAAACTAATATAGAAATCATCTATTTCCACTCATTTTGTATTTTTCTGTTTTGCTTAGCTGTCAATGCTTTTATTGAAAGCTAGGAATCGGAAGTATTGGGAATCAACCCGCCTCGGTGGCGTAGTTGGCTAACGCGCTTGTCTACTGCTGAGGACGGGGAGATCGAGGTTCGAATCTCGGTCGGGTGAACTGGGGGCGGTTTTTCCTAAATGGTTTTCCACTCTCCTTCCACGCAAATGCGGGTTCACTTCCTCTAATTCAACCTTCCCAATTCCTAATCCATTAGAGTAATTAGTACTTAAAGCGTATAACCTGAACGGGTAGTAAGACGCGTTGCTAAATATTATATATAATATTATTATTGGGAATCATATCATCAAGATTGGTTATCGATTCTTTCGATATAAGTAAGAATCGACGTATCGAAGAATTGAGTTTGATATCCCTTCTTAAGACATCAAAATAATCTAATTAGTTAACATCAAACTTGCTAGAACCGCGATCTTAAGTATAAGTGTGAAGTCTACTCTTTCATGTCCTGTACTAGAATCGAACATATGAAATATTCTCGAAACGAATTGAAGTTAGAATATGTTTTTTAGTAAAAATATATTTTGTTTAAAAACTAGGTGGCCCAATGGCTACATAATTATAATTTTTAATAATGGAAATTGATAAAACTAAAGAAAGGTGGGGAGGGAGGGGATTATTTACCCATGAGAGTAAATTTGATGAAGAAAGTCCACCGAACAGGGTTTGTACAGTCCTTGAAAAGACATGGAATTTGATGTGTTTCTGTTCCAAGGTCTGGAAAAGTCCTTAAATTCCTCTGGGCCTTGGGAAGTCCTGGAATTTTCAAGTTTCAATATTTATTTTTTTAAATGGTTGTGAAGTATGGCCGTAAAGGCTGTGATTTAAGACTCACTGGGGCGTGAAATATCTGGCACATCCTCTTTGATCAAGCGTTAGCTGTTGTCTGCTGTTTGCTTTAATCTCGGCTGCTCTTCTCGCTGTGTTTGCTTTATTTGTTATCGCGTCGTCAACTCAAAGATAGTCGCACCCATGGGATGGGATCATTTTCCATCTATTTAAAATTTGGTACGATTTATAATATTTTTATTGGTTTGTTTAGCTCTAGGCAGTATGAGAAATAGCAGTTTTAGGGCCTTACGCAAGAACTTGACTAAGTGGATGCTTTGTTGACACTAGCATAGGTTTGCTCGCATCATCATAGGTTAAAAGGTGGAGCGATAGTGTTCTCGTGACAACTATCGGTCCACTAAGCATTCACTATACGTTCTTGCATACCACCCTTAGTCCTTAAAAAGTCCTTGAAAAGTCTTTTAAATGTTTGTTTCATATGTCTGTAAGAATCCTGACCCTGGGAAAGAGGGAAGATGTGGGAAGAATCCAATGCACAAAGATGACATCGTTTTCCTTTCTTCTATCTTCTATAGTAGAAGTAGTCACTCACACATTTAAACACAAACACAATATTTCAACATTCTTGCCTTTATCGAACACAAAGAAGAAAGTACAAATAAATAACACAAACACTGGATTACTCCATTTTGAATTTAAAGAAAAACGGTTGGAAAACACTGTGCTAACTGTTTTTGGGAGTAAAGATAAATTTATTGGCTATGGTTAGTATTTATATAGGCCTATATATCAAATTAATAAAACAAACTAATAATGATAATAATTTGAAAAATGTAAATCTTCTGTTGAGGCCTGGTGGTAATCTTGATTTGGTAATCCATTGGTGGGCCAGTTCCCACTGTCTTAAGTTGAGAACTGTTGCACTGTTTGGGAAATGCTCTTCATATTTTGGCAGTGTAGCCGGTTTAAAGTCCTGGTTGTGGGTACCGGCATGGATGGGTACAGGCTTGTCCGGATCTCTGTGGTTTGTGTCATAACGATGATTGTTCATTCGCTGTCTGAGAGAACCTGTAGTGAGGCCAATATATTCTGCATCACATGATTTGCTCTGTAGTTGATATATCAAGTTATTGGTTTTGCTGTTGAAGGATGTAGTTGGTGGGTAGATTCCACATGTGCTACAACGGGTGCTATCGTAGGGGTATAATGAACCTTCGGTAGTCGGTGTTTCTTCTCGGATTCTCTTGGGGTCAGGAAGTTTGGGATGGACTAGAATATTGTGGAGTTTGGATGGCCGTTTGAAAGCGACTCTTGGGGGTGAACTAAGAAGGTTTTGGGTCTAGGTGAAACTGGTTAGGAATTTGTAACCACTTTTAAGGATGGTGTTGATACGTTGTAGACCAGGATGGTATTTAGTTGTGAGAAGGATGTCCTCAACTTTTCTTGGAGGATTATAGTCGCCCTCGTATAACCTGAACAGGTAGTAAGAAGCAGTGCCATAAAAACTTTTAAAATTGAAATACCTGCATCGATGGCTGAATGGTATGGACAGCCATTGAGAAGTTATTAACCAAAGATATCATTTTTGTTTGCATCAACACAAATTCAACTCATCGCTAGTCTTATCGGCAACTTTTAAATCTTCGTTATTGTTTGGTTTGTTTAGAACAAAAAGTACAAGCCTTTGGACTTGCGACCAAAGAAGACGAGATCGATTCGCCGGGCGCTCACCAAGCACGAGCGCCGCATCAAGACCCCCAAGGAAATTAAGAAGAGGAGGACAAACCCCCCAAGAAAGTTTGCGGTGAAAGTCTAATTAATGGACATGTATGGTTTCTTAAACATTAAAAATTGCTTTATGCATTGAGCATTTCTTGTGTTTTATATTTTGCCCACACTTATTAAACCAATAAATATATTTTAGCATTACCAATTTACTATTGATTCACTAGGCACTATTATTTAATTTGCAGGATAAAAATAGATTAGTGAAAAGCAGTACCACTTGCTAATTAAGCAAAAGAAGTTTTTTTTAACAATTTTTTATGGTTTAAATTGGGAACGATTGCTAGCACACTTAAGTGAGTAATATTGGAATATAACCGTTTGGTTAAAATGTATTGAATGTAAGTAGGGATGTGAAAACAGTATTGATATTTTCATTTTGATATTTTTTATGTTTTTACTCGATACATTTTACTGATATTAGTACTCACTCTCCAGTATCGAAAGACACAACTCATGGTGAGACTAAATGTTTACCAAGGTGGACTGTGGAGGAACAAATTACACATTTTCTGTTTGCCAAGCGAGAAGCGACTCTAGCACTCAACCTCATTTAGCTCATCATATTAATATGTTCTTTCATCTTTGTTTATCAATACATCCTGATGCCCGATTACCCCTTCCTTTATCAGTGAGCAGTCATTACAAACTAAACAAAAGACTTTGTGGAGTCTTTTATTGTTTGTCAAGTCAATAAGCAATCTTTATAAAGTATGTAAACGGGAATGTAGTTTAAAAAAATCATCTCCCATAAGTAAATCATGGAAGTTTTTTTTTTAAGAAGTTGGAACCCGCGGTGGTCTAGTAAGCTAACACGCTAATTTCGTGTTGAGCTAGACTGCCGAGGACAAGAGAGATACAGGTTTAAATCTTGGTCGGGTGAACCAAGTATAGTTTTTCCTAAGTGGTTTTCCACTCTACCTCCAAGCTAATGCAAGCTAACTTCCTCTAAGTTCACCCTTCCCAATTCCTGACCCATTAGTGTGAATAGTACTCAAGCATATAGCCCGAACAGATAGTAAGAAGCGGTACTTTAAAAAGTTAGATAGCGCAACAGCATCTTGTAGAATTTGTTTTAAAGTATTAAAAACTAAGGGTATGTGAAGTGAAGCTTGAAAATTGCAAAAAGTCGAAGCTGAAGGCCTATATTAATAATTAATGCACACATGCTTACTTACAAGCTTAGTAAATTATCAATATAGTTTTAATATTTACTTACATTGTGGAGTTGATGAAATTATTTTACATATGCATGTGTTTGCATCTACATTTCTAGATAAAAATTATAAATTAAATTCTGTTTTCGTTTCCCACTTTCCATATCAGCCATTTTGAATAATAAAGAAAACGCGAAGAAGCTGTGACAAGATGCACCTGTAAATTTGTCACAGATAATTTCAAGGCGTATTTGTCCACCTGGGTGGGTAGCTACACACGAATGAGTATTAGGGGCTAATTCGTCTCATGAATGCTGTTACGTCGTGTTGCGAGTCGGAAAAAAACTTTATTCCTCGGCTGTTTTCATCGTGTGACGATTAGTGTCACTCGATTCAGATTATTCGATTGGGTTATTGTGATTCAATCCGGTGCCACTTTATTGTTGTAAAGTTACAATGAAGGTGAAGAAAGTCAAGAAACTAGAGAAGCATTAGAAATGGCGCAACAGTTTTCTTTATATTATTTAATTAGTGGTTAAAAATGTCTATTAGTGTTTATTTAAAATAAAACTTCAGCATCTACTTCATAAATTTCAACTTATTTAATCGTCTATGTGATCCACCCGCACCATTAAATAATTAGTCCTGAGAATCTCAACTGAACTCACTGGCTGCCGTGGTCAATATTTAAAGAAGAAAATGGAGAAGTACAACTGGTCATAGCAGGTAAGAGATTATTAATGACTAGATTAAAAAAGCAACCACTTTTCCAGATCAAAATTTTGATACTGATACTTATTATCAATACTTTTCTTTCGATACCACATCTCTAAATGTAAAAGGGACTAAGAAAGTGGAGGCCATAGGAATGAAGTTTGTGAGTAGCATGTTAGCTGTCATGAGAGATGCAGGAAAGAGTTAGGGTACAGGGATTACGTGAGAAAGTAGATGAAGCAAGACTGAGATGGTATGGGCATGTAATGAGGATGTGAAAGAAAGTGTAGGAAAAAGACCACAGGGGAAGCCAAGAAATAGATGGGAAGAACAGAAGTGTGCAAGTGAAAGGATAAGATTGGTGGAAGGACACAAAGATATATTCCATTCACGATAGGTTTTTACCTGGATGACAGTTCGAAAATCATATGTTTAGGTTTTGGGTTGCCAACACTTGTAAAAGATCACAGTTTTGTTATAAATGTAAAGATCTTTAATTACCTGTTATATATTACATTAAAAATAACTTAAGTTTTCTCATACTATTTCATTTTTTTAAATAATTTCTTTTTGTCCAACTCGAAACAATATTTTAAACATAAATAAAAGTACTTATTTTTCGTTTTGGAACGTTACTGATTTTGTGTAATATATTGCATACATCAATACCTTTTAATACAGGCATCGTATTTACTTGGAAAAGAGAAAATTGATGTCATTTTCTTACATACAATACATGATTTTATGATTATTTTATCATATTTTGAAATATTTAACTGAATAAAGTATTTTCATCAATTGCGTGTCCGCATCATTGTAAAAAACCTGTTTACCGTTATGTTCAATCATATGGTTTAAAATTCGGCGTCAAAGGCTGGGCTAGCACAGGGTCATTCACTCATATTTTAAGGCAGGGTAAAAAATAGCCCTGGATATGGGACGACTCCTGGATATCTCAGTGGTAAGTGCATTGGTGTACTAAACCAAAGGTCCCTGGTTCGATTCCCATGTCCAGGTTTTATATTTTTCAATTTAAAGAATATGATATTTAACATAAACTATAAAAGCTCGGCTATTTAATCCAATAAAATTGTTTTATTATACAATAATGGAATATAGACTAACTAAATGAAAATGGAGGTTATAGTTCTATTTTCTAATAAACTAAATTGATAAAAAATAACTTAGGTAGGCTCTGTTCATTAAACTTGCACTTAAGAAGAGGGGGGGGGGGAATGTGTCATCTTCCTTTCTTCTGGCTTCTATAGTAGAAAATCACATTTGTTTCACTGTAAGGGTACTGAAATATTTTCACAACTTGATAAAACTTGGGTTTTCATTCAACACAAATTTCAATGCAGACCTACAAAAGAATGCGATCACTTGTAAAATGTGAGCCACTTAGTTCTCTTCACGCAGGCAATCAACTCGTGCTTGTGATCGTCTCGTCTATGAGCCGAGGTTCACCCGTTGATGTCCACCTACTCGGCCGAAGGGCAAACATCCTCACCTCGTAAAGTCCGCTCGGTAAACTGGATTGTTTGGCCTCCTTGAAGCAGTTCAGGCCGGCTTGTTGGAACAGATGACGAAGCAACGCGTGGGGTCGGGTCACAGAGGAGTCCACAGGATCGATCTCCACATCTTCGGAAGACAGGTTCTCCTTCACTACAATCACCCCGGACGGCTTCAGACTGTTTCTGTCGATCACAAATGCATTATTATAACAAATCAGTTTTATTTAATTTTAAAATACAGACACATAATTCCATATAAGATTACTTATTACCAGCATCGGTGGTCGCATGGTCTGACATGTCACTCTCGTGTTACGACTGGATCGGGGTTTGAATCTCGGTTGTGCGTAACGAAGAGTGGTTTTTCCTAAAATTATATCACACCTATACAAGTATATTTCCTCTGAAATTCTACCTTCCTCACCCCTATCATATTATATATATTTAGCACCGCGTCTTACTAACCGTCCGCGTTATACGCTTTAAGTACTAACTACGCTAATGGATTAGGAATTGGGAAGGTTGAATTAGAGGAAGTGAACCCGCATTTGCGTGGAGGAAGAGTGGAAAACCATTTAGGAAAAACCACTCTCAATTCACCCAACCGAGATTCGAACCTCGATCTCCCCGTTCTCAGCGGTTGAGCTCAACACGACAAGCGCGTTAGCCAACTACGCCATCGAGGCGGGTCCTATCGTATTAACGTAATTAATGTAGGTCTATAACTCGGACAAATATAAAGATGCACGGGGAGCGGGGGAGGAGATTATAGAAAGCTTAGTGCGATTTCTGTAGTATACTTTAAAAAACAGAATTGAAACGTTTTACCGTCTTAATTTGAAAAGTAGTAGGACCAAGAAAAAATAAAGGATCCCAAGCAGAATAATAGGAGTAAAGCTAGGAGGGAAAAGAACGCAAGAAACCAAGGAAGAGATGGGAGGAGAGGATAAAATCAAGTGTGAGAGACAGGGAAGAATGGCGGAAGAGGAAAATGGAGGTATTTTACTAAATTAATCTGGTCACAGGCTGGAAACAGGTTACACGCCTGCTGTATATCATAATTAGTCTGATGGGGTCCAAGTAACAAAGAAAGCATTTGAAGGTAGTGTCTACCCACATTTGCCTGGAAGGAGAGTGAGAAACTATTTAGGAAAACCACCCTCATCCTCCAGTAGACCCGGCCGGGATTTGAACCTCAGTCTTCCTGTTATCAGCAAGCGAGTCAATACGAGAGTGATGTCTCGTGCATCCTCTACACGTTCAGTGAGCATATCTGAGCAAGCCTGTGGATGGATGTGTAGGCTGTGCACTCATCTTTACTCGGACTCGCTCGTTAATGCTCAACGAGCACCACTCACCTGTGTGTTGGTTTTTTTGGCCCGAGTCAAAAGGATACGAGTGACTACACCCCTCTAAGGAACCGAACTTTACTCGAATGAAACCGAATGTGTGAACGAATTACATTCATTTGTGACGTCTGAATTCGGAGAAACATTCGGACGAATTTGTAGAGGACGCATTAGACCACTCGGCCACTAAACTGGGTAACAGTTTTTGTTGTTGATGATTATGATGATCTATATTATTGAATATTCTACATAATCAAACATAATATAAACGGATGAACTTGCATGCATCGCTTGAAGAATTGGATAAAGTGTTCGTCTGTCAAGTGCCCCAAAACCCACTGACTCCAGATGACATCGTACTTGGCTGTCTCGGGGATAAAATCTTGGAGACCTGGACATTTAAAAGGAAATCTCAAATTATCTTTCAAGTTTTCATATGAGCAACACATCAAGGCATGAAATGTTAGATTTAATAGATAAATTTAACAATTGTTCATAATTAGCGGAACTTAAGAGATCGAAACAATGCAATCCAATGAATTTAGAATGATCCTGAGCACAGGATGGATCATGGATAGCTCGGCGGTAGAGAGCAATGGCATGCATGTTATGCCAGGGATCCAGGTTTTAGATTCCTGTGTTCAGGTGTCATTTTTAAAATTTACAAAAACAAAATATTCAATATGTGCAATTTAACGAGTTATATCAGGATTTTGCACTAGTTTAAAACTTACGATCCTTGGACAACTAAGTGAAAGTTATATTTTCAAAAATAGACCTTACCAAAATTATAAAACTCCCCCACTTTGTCACACGGGCCGATGTAGTTTTTGGCGTGTTCCAAGAAGACGGGGTTTTGTTCCACCAAGTCCACTTTTTCAAAGTTTTGTATCAGCAGGTTTTTGGACACTCGCCCGATCCCTGCTCCGCAGTCCAAGGCTTGGCGACGGCCAGGAGGGCCCCACATCTGGGGGCACGTTAGTTGGAAAACCAAGCGATAGGATTAAACCATTCAAATAGGTAACGTTAATGAACTCTTGGTTTACCCCTTAGAATGCTTACTTTGATTGGTTCATAAGATAAGGTCATAGTATAATCAGTTAAGGTGAGACAATATTTTCGATGCGAACAAAGTGTACAGTCTGTTTGAATTAACTGCATCTCTACAGGTTGACATGTTTCTATGATTAAAAAATGTGACCAACATATCATCTAGGAAGTATATTCCATTCACCGTAGGAATTGACTTCTGAAAGGCCTTTTTCCCTACCATAAATCTACTATATAGTAGGATATTGGTAGGAAAAAAGACCTTTCAGAGAGTAATTCCTACCGTGAATGGAATATAATATTAATTTTAGCTTTATACAGGTTTATAATATTGTAGAAAACTTATTTTTACGTAAGGTTTAAAAAAATGCCGATCTTGTTCATGTAAACAGATATCTGCACAGTTTTCATCATTTTTTGAGCAAACCTAACAACAAGACCCCAGACCATTAAATTGATCACTTCATGTGATCAAAATCTGAAGTGAAGAAAAGCATAATCCAACTCGTGGAGATTGTAACACACTTATGTTTGACTTATCTAGGATTCCAGTTGAGGGATTTGTAGATAAAATGATACGAATTCATGGAGAAATGGATTTAACTGATTTCTAGTTAAAACATTGGTAAAGATTTCCTCTTAGTTCTTGAAGATCAAGAGACATATTCTTTGTAACCAAGCACTTATGAAAATATTCCCTTTTCTTTAAAACATTATTTTATTCGTCATCCAAGCTATTATTTAGCAGTATTGGGGAGGGGACGGTAGATTTTTTTAGGGGACATTTTATTTTACCGTGTCTTACTACCTGTTTAGGCTATTCATATATTTACTAATATGCTGATGAGTTAAGGATGATGGTTTAATTTAGAGAAAGTGTACCCACATTTGTGCAAAGAGGGAGTGAAAACCATTTAGGAAAAGCCACTCTGAGCTCACCCAACTGGAATTCGAACCCCGATCTGTATCAGAATTCCAGTCTAATGTGCGGATGATGCCTTAGTCTCTTAGACCATTCGACCAACAAAGAAAAGCAAGTATTTAAAGGAAGTATACCTCTAATTGTAAGAAGGGAGAGGGAAACTACATCAGTATATCCGACTGGGATTCAAACTTGGACCTTTTTATCACTTTCAAACCAAACAAGATTTTTTTAGCACCGCGTCTTATTACCTGTTCAGGTTGTACACCTATGTACTAATTACACTAATGGGTTAGGGAGGTTTATTTTAGAAGAAGTGCACCCACATTTGTGTGGAGGTAGTGTGTCAGGTAAAACCATCTTTGGTACACCTGATCTCCCAGTCTTCGGCATTCTAGTCCAACATGAGATTAGTGTGTTAGACCACACAGCTACCTAAGCAGGTCTAAACTAGAATTATGTCACACTCTGTGAGCTTACAAGTGTCATGTCTTTCCTATACTATGCTTTGTAGGCTATATGCAACTATATTTTAAATATATCTACGCATTGATCAAACTATTTCACACCTTAAATAGTTGTCTGAGGAATTTTAGTGATCCCTGGATGTCTGTGTGGGAAATAAATCCGAAACCACCAAGCATCCCATCGACTGTTGCGGGAATACCGGACCAATACTTGGCGGCGAGGTCATATGAAATATCGTCCGTATGGTCTTTACTGATCGTCGTGTTGTTTCCCTCCACTTCCATGACTTACAAGCTAAAACAATAATTTAACATGTAGCCTATTTAAATAGTTATACTTTCTTATAAAATGTGGAATACTGAGAACGTTTAAAGAGTAGGATTAAACTTCGGGAATAGTACGCAAAGAGGGTGGGGGATCTTTGATAAAAAATGTATATGTAATTATGAGAGATTTTATATTTATTTACCATCCATACACATAATAAAAGAAAATTTCTAATGATAACAAAATTATTAATCTTTTTATTATTATATATGCAAATAATTATAGATAGGGGCCTTTAAAAAAAATTAAGTCGTTTTAGCACAAGATGTTTCAGACTCTTGGAATATCATTTGAAAAAATATATTGTTCATGCCTACAAGGTTAGGTTTGGTTCGATAAGGATACCTACCTAGTTAATTATAATAAAAATGTTAACTATTGTATATGAAAGTACTTTTTGTGCCATTTTGTGACATCCCATGTTATTCTGTGATTAAGGTGGGTTCTTATGTATTTAAAAAAAAATACAAATAATTAATTTTCTATATTTTTTTTTATCATTGGAAATTTTCTCTCGTTTGTGTTTATGATAAACAAAAATTAAATAACTCAGCCTTCTACGTAGTATTTCTGACCCTTCAACTAATGTATAATAATCTACTATATTTACAGTTTTTTTTTCAAATCCAGAGAATCTTCACAATTAACAAAAATGCTACTATCCGAGTTTTTGGTATTAAGTTGTATTAGCCAATTTAGTTGACAGCGCTTATACTCGTGTTTCACCACCCAGTTTCAACAGGGAATAGTGTAGATTTCCTAAATATTCCCCCTTAAATTATCTTAAAATTGTTTTGGATGAGACAAATGTATGCTATGGAATGGTAATACACATGGCGCAATGAAATTAAATTGTCGGAAATTGGAATCTACGAAGTTTTATTTTATTTATTTCAAATTATTTGTTTTTATCTAGCTTTGGTCACAGACTATTAAAGTCAAGAATCTCCATATTGAGTAACCACAAAAAACCATTTTGGAATCTAGTAGATATATAACAGTAGGAAGGCGAAATTTCAAATATAAAATCGAGTGTGGCTGTATAGGTTCACGGCTGGAGAGATTTCACGTGATGGTGAATACGTTATGGCAGCGGATTATATGTGTGTTGGTGTTTGGAAGTGTCAATAAATGAAAATACATTCATGGGTTCGTGTACCGTCACCGAAATGCTGGCTCTGTCAGTTGCGCGCTACGTCGCTCCCATCACCTACTCATTCGTTCAAACCCATACATTGGGGTATTATTATTTAATGGATAGCTGACAAGCTACTCTTTCCCGTTGTATACGCTCAGCATATTTCTGACTGTCTTTCTAGTGAGTATGAATGGACATTGTGACATTTCTAGAAGTTTTCAACTTAAATCCACATTTTCTTCATCAACACGGAAATGAAATTTAAGAATTATTAGTTCAATCAATATATCTCTACGATAGCTGTTGATTGACTCTAAAACAAGCTTCGTGCATGACAGAGTGCGAAGTTATACTTGATGGAAGTTTATGAGGTGTTGCAGATCATACACAAAACACTGAATCTCCCTGCCACCCACGTGGCGTGGTGATCTATATGAATGTCAATGACAAATATTTATTCAGATATCGAATGATATCAGTTTGGTTTGGCTACTTTTAATACTTTATAAATGTTTGATCCGAACCTTGTCGAAGGATTTCGTTACTTTAAACTTTTCGTCCCGTACCCCCCTAGTACACACTATTCTAAATTTAAAGACGTATCCATATAAAAAGGAAATTGATGGGTTTTTGATAAAGTTACATCATCAACATTATCATCAACTGTTTCCAGCCTGTGTCAGGGTCAGTTTAGTAAAATGCTTATGTCCTTCCACCATTCTTTAGTTGATTCAATTCTGCTTCTCTCACTTGTACATTTTCTGTTATCTGCTCCTTCTAGCTCTTTATTAACATCCCTTGAGGTATTTTTCTTACATTCCAGCATTCTCTTTGGTATTGTCTGTTTTTCCAGCCTCATTACTTTCCCATACCATCTCAGGCTTTCTTCCTCTACAATCTCTTGTACTCACATTATTTCCCATATAATTTCATTCCTAATCCTGTTTCTCCTGGTGACAGCTAACATTCTCCTCACAATCTTCATTCCCATTAACTCTACTTTCATAGTTTCTCTTACATTTAATATCCATGTTTCTGCTGAATATGTGACAACGGGTTCAAAGTATGCCCTATACAGTACTTCCTTACACTTCTCAATAACAGGTATTTTACACACCTATAAATCGCTCCACATGCTGCCTTTTTTATTATTATTTCCTTTATACTCCCACCCTTCGCTTTAATCCCGTTTCTAAGATATTTTACACTTTGTACCTTTATCAGCTCTACTCCATTAAAATTTATAGTTCTATTTAGTCTTGTCCTCTTTCTTGTTACTACCGTAACTTAACATTTCTGACTTCACCATGCTACATTTCTTTCCACAATCTTTTATTTCCTTATACCATTCCTCTAACTGTTCCTATACTTCCTCTTACTTTACCCCCAAAGCTATCAAGCTATCAGCAAACCACATAGATGTCATTATTTCCTCTCCAAGTTTCCTTGCCACTTTATTCATGCACATTTTCATTACCAAAACAAATAGTAGTAGTGAGAGATCAATCCCCTGCTTCACCCCATATTTATTTTAAGTCACTCCGTGTACCCTTTTTCCGTATTAACACAACTAGTTATATCCTAATACTAAATAAGTAGACATTTATGTTTTTTTAATAGCCATGTCAGTTTGGATAACCATTTTTTTATCAGTTAAGAAAGTACCCATTTTTAAATGATTTTAACATACAAATATTTGTATTTAATTTTACTCTGAATTAATTATTGTACTATTCAATTTATACATACCCTCTAGACAACTCATCACAAGCTATTGCTAGGATAGGCTTAGTATTTTGACTTGTAAACTCAATGGGAAGAGACCAATGATAAGATCTGGACGTAGTTGATAGAATAGCACTAGAATAATCCTGAAATAAATAGCATGTAATAAGGTGTACGGAATAAAACCGACTCAAAATAGAGGTAGGCAGTGTTCTCTAGAAAGCGCGTTAATGAACTTTCAACTTTCAAATACCAACAAGTAAGGAAGTAATATTTAATATATATATATGTCTTGTTTACTTTTTATTTTTAGTAGCTTAGCCAAATATCTTAATCTCGAGGCTCATAGGTATTTCTCGAGAAGAAACATTTAAGATATAGGTTTGGCCAAACTGGTATATGTGCCAACATGGCAAAAACAGTGTCAATTAAATATGAGCAAGGCGGAAAAACTTGCAGCAGCGAGAAGAAAGGTTAGAATTTTACTTATATTTGTTCGTCATTTGCCTTGAAATTTGTAAAATAAGAACTACTGTATGGTCCAATTAATTTTTTATTTGGAAACTATAAGACACCTTACTAAAATAACTTTGTTTTAAGCTACTCAACATGACACGTCAGTTATAGCAGACCATTTTACTCCCTTTTCAATACTGTTATATTGCATTAATATTATCATTTTCAGCTAAAAGAATTTCAACAAAAGAACAAAGAAAATACGATCGATGGAGCCAAAAGTTCCCATGATAAAATCGCCGTGCAATCTTCCTCTAGTAACCCAGATCAAAATATTGTCAACCAAAATTTAATATTTGATTCTGGTACATTGGGCTCTTCTCAAATGATTGCAGCAGAGGTATTATTTACTGTAATTAATTATGTCAATCAATTTTGGATTTTTTTAAACGAGCTTTTTATTTTCTAGACACTTTTGATTGATTTAAAGACAGGTCCTACTCTAGTAGAGATGATAAATTAAATCAAGTCGTTCATTAGTCCTACATGTAGTTTATTTACACACCTAGAATTCGAACCAAGGACCCTTTCTATTAGTCACTAGGCAATTGTTTCCTAAGCACCTTATCATTGTATTGCACTTAAAATAGCAAATCGTGAACAAATTATTCTTGTACAAGGAAAATGCGAATCAAATAATATTTAGATTTAGTTGAAACTTTTATTTTTACAACATTTATAGAGCTCATCAAAATATAATTTAATTTTATTAGCTAATAGCATGAGTAGTAAGTAAGTACCAAATAATATATTTATATAGCCTATTATTAATGTAGGCAACTTAAAATATATATTATTACTTTAATTTAATATTCGACTGCCAGTGGGTGTGTCCAATTGGATTGTTATCAGTTTTTTAGTTGGGTTATATTCTTTGTGTGAGTTTACTATATGCAAAGTTGTTATGGGATGTTAAAGAATGTTCGTTTTTAACTAGATAAGAAAAGTAGGCCTATACTGAGTTAACCACTCAAAAGAAATTGGTTTGTTGCAAAAGATAGTAAAGTGTGTTCACTGCAAACAATTATTGCGCTGATTTTCAAACTCATAGATCATTTTATGTGGATATAACTGCGGCTTTCTTAACAAACATGGCTGTGCAGTACCACGTTACTTAAGTGAGTTTGGTTTTGAATTGTTAAATCATAACAAAGTTTTTTAATGTTCTTGAAATTAGTATCATTTTATTATCTGTAATTTTTTGTAAACTCATGTAATGTTACTTAGTGTAGCTTTAATAATTTTTTAGTTTAAAAAAATTGACCTAAAATTTATGTTTCTTGGGTTTTGTTAGGCCTTGTATTTTCTGATTTAGTCTCAATAAATTGTATGCATCATTGCTAAGTTACAATACACAAATATTTTAAAAATATTGTTTGTTTAGTAACATTCCCAAACAATTTAAAATTTATTTGTTTACAGATCTCTGCGAGAGAGTTTGACACATCCTTAGAAAATCAAACTTCAAATTCAAATGAAAGTGCTAATAATATAAATATAGAAAACATTAAAAAAAATGTAAATTCAAGCAATAACAATTCTGAACTTAACAAGGTGGACACAAATTACGATGACACATTTTCAAAATCAAATATTTATCAAGACGACCCTTCGGGGAATTCTCAGTTACCGACATTTCAGTTGTCGAATGTGACACCTACCAATTATTTCGAAAACATCGGCTCACCGCAACAGAATCCTAACATCACCGACAATCTACCAACTAATGTCTTTGCCGCAAGGGATTTTTTTGACAACGTTTCGAATTTCACTTTTCAAAATTCTTTAGGCTTATCTCAAAATGAAACAAATATATCATTGGAAGCAGAGAAAGAAAACCATAGACTGTCTGCGGTCGCTGATTTTTTCCAAAACAATGTAAGTGACAATATAGAGCCATTAGTAGCAATCCCTGATGTACCAATAACACAAACCGTTCAAGAAGAAAAACAGAACAGTTCAGCTCTATCAGTAATTCCTCCGGTTGATTCAATTTTGTCTACTAAGGAAAGCGACGACTCAAATATTTTGGATACCAAACACCAAAGCATTTATCCCGAGTCGGTACAAAAGCCACAATCAAACAAACCTGAAGACACAATAGAGTCCCCAACAAATCAGGCTGAGCTAGGTGTTACTAAGATTGGTCGATCCAGCACGGAAAGCCTTCGACAACTCTCATTACAGATAAACGACCTGATCGACGACGACGCTCGAGAAGACCCCACTTCTGGAGTCAGCGAGCTAGAAAGACGGAACCAAGAGCTGGCGGCTCGGTTGTCTGCCGAGCAGCAAAAATGTGAACAGTTTGAGCAACAAATTAAAGCCTATGTGAGTATTGGTTCAGTTTGAATATTTTGGTACTAAAAAAATAATTATTAATAGTATAGCTTCGATAGCAAGCCTTGGAAATATGACTCACAATAAATAGTTTTCATTCAATTTAAAATTGTTGAAGAAAATATGTAAAACATGAATATGTCAAGGAAATTTCAAATAATTAAGAAAATTTGTAAATCAGTCTGGGAAAAAATGATATTTGGCTGTTGAGGAGAAAGAATTTTTTTTTCTAGTATTGCGTCTTACTACCTATTCAGTCCATATGCGTATGCACTTAAATGAACCCCTACGTTAGTGAGTTTAAATCATTTTGGAAAAACCACCCTTGATAAACTCAACCGGGATTCAAACCACGATCTCCCTGCCGTCCTCAGTCTAGTCTACCGCAACACTAGCGCCTTAAACCATGCGACCGTCGAAGTAGGTGGAAGTGTATTTGGTTACAGCTTATTCAAACTATTTTTTTAAATAAGTTTGATAGATTATGTTTGAGTTTATTACAAACATTACTCTTCATAACAAATTGGCTAGGCACATCGTTACTTTTTAAAAAAAAATCCTTTTCAATTTTGGAACAGACTTTGGGAATTGGAAATTATCGGCTCATGGTTAAGACGGATTATTTTTCTTCTGAAATGCTTTGGCCATGCCGATTAAACAAATACCCGTTTAAAATAGTCGTATGGTATTGATAATTTAGGAGTTAAGCTTCGTTTTATGAGAATATATTTATTTTTACCACCCCTGTTTTGTCGGCATGTTCACACGTAGCATTCGCGAGTGTCGGAGCTGCAACTGGAAGCGGACCGAGTGGCAGCCGAGGTGGAGACAAGACTGGCGAGGGAGCTGGGCCCCTTGCAGGACCAACTTCAGCTCCACGTGCAGACAGTGGGGATTCTTGTCGGTGAGAAGACGGAGCTACAGGCCGCGCTCGCCAAGAGTCAGCAGACAGCCAAGCAGAAATCAGGTGGGCCAGGCCTTTCAACTCTTTGTGAGAACTATTAGTTAATATATTTTTTAAAAGTTCTATTATTATTATTATTATTATTATTATTAGCACCGCCTCTTACTACCCGCTCGGGCTATACGCACTTACGCTAATGTGTAATGGTAGGGTGATTGTGAGATGAAATGAAGGACCTACAGTTTAACGTGGAATCCGAACCACGGTGGAGGCCTGGCATTCCCCACATTCACAAGATGTCTTGTCAGAGGTGAAGGAAGGGTTTGGTAATCAGATAAATTTATGCCGGGACCGGGGATTGAACCCCGGCCGCCAGCATAGAAGTCTGACACCTTACCCCTGAACTGCCAGGTCACCTTAAAAGTTCTAAAACATCACTAATTACTAAGAGTGTGTGAAGGTCACTTTTTATACACAAAGTGAAGTCCAAGCGAAGCTTGAAACACGAGAAAAAAAATTCTAAGATACATTTTTTTGTTGCCGTCACATAACTTTTTTTTAAAAATTATCTGTTAGTTGAATATAGGTAAAAAGAAAGTTTCAGAGAAAAAAGTAAAGCACAATATTATAGTCTTTCACACTGACATGAATTTATCCACGCTTATGTTATATATATCTCATTTAATCACTAGTTGCTGTTTAAAAACACTTTAGTAGCTTTTATAAAACCATTAGTTTTTGGAATATGTTGTATTTAGTGAAGTATTTCAAATCTGTTCATAATATATTGTGCCGAGTTTCCTTGTTCCTTTTCTTTGAGTGTGCATGTGCAACGCGGTTTGCCCGTTCCCCCTTCCCTCTTGCCATGCACAGTTGGCTGCGCATGGCCTCATCGCGCCTAGTGTGTCGGGTTGCGTGGCTCATCGAGTTACTCGGGTTTTGGTCTCACGTCCATGCGCATCGGCTGTTCACGAGCCATTGGATCTCGGGTGGAAACCATCGCTAGTTAGAAAAATACCTTTTAAACAAATTATAATTAAAAGTTGAAAAAAAAACCCACTTTATTCCTTATTCCTGAATCTGATATCTTTTTGATTCCCAAACCACTAAGATCCTTCAGGAAGCATCCTTATACTACTTGATTGTGTGCAGGGGAGGTTGAGGAACTCCAAGGGCGGGTGAAGGCGGCGAAGCAGCTCATCTCTGACCTTGAGAAGGAGGTGTCCAGCAAGGCGGAGAGCGGTGGTCAGGTAGACAAAGCCAACCGTGAGCTGTCACAGGAACTGGACCGACTCAAGCTCGAACACAGGATGCTGGGGAAGCAGCTGGAAGAGACGGAGGAAGAGGCGTCAGAGCTACGGCAGAAACTGAGCGCTCGCACGGGTGACTGCGCGGCGTTGAGACAGGATCTGCAGGACAAGCAGTCCCAGCTGGCTCTCTCTCAGCTTCGAGTCCAACAGGTAGCTAGCGCAATGTCTCGACATGCTCATAGCGCAACTATATCACACCACGGTGTACAATGAGTCCTCTTTGTAACAGCGTCGTCATTTCATTCTTGCACAGACAAAGCTGCTAATTTATATAAACTTACTAATAGTTTTGTAACGCTCTTTTTATTTCTCCTTTCTGGCCTTTTTCTCTTGTTATATCTCATTAGTTTCTGTTTTAACTCTTCTCTAAATTACCTTTCTCACCCTTTTATCCTGTTAACTCAGTTTAATTTCTTTTTAACTCTCTATTTTATCCCTTTTTGATCCTTTTATTTAACTGAATTTCTTTTGTTTGCTTTTTAACTCTTTCCTCTTTCTTTTTATGACTTTCTTTCTTACTTTATTTCATTAGTTTAGTTTTTGACTCATTTCCCCTCTTTCCCATCCATTCAAAGTATTTGTTGACCCACGCATGAGCACGTTGTTTTCGCTGTCACAGCTAAGCTCGGCAGACAACCCCGAGGTTGACTCGCAGTTGGAGTTGCTCCACCAGCATAAGATATCTTTAGAGCGGCAGTTGGCAGAACTGCAGCAGACCTTGAAGACGGTGGCTGCCGAGAGGGACCAAGCCAGCCAACAGTACCAGCAGTATGTGCAGCAGCTCAACGCTCAAGTCACCAGTCTCGCTACCAAGGTCGGTTCAACTAGCCTCGCTACCAAGGTCGGTTCAACAAGCCTCGCTACCAAGGTCGGTTCAACTAGCCTCGCTACCAAGGTCGGTTCAACAAGCCTCGCTACCAAGGTCGGTTCAACAAGCCTCGCTGCCNTAGCCTCGCTCCCAAGGTCGGTTCAACTAGCCTCGCTACCAAGGTCGGTTCAACTAGCCTCGCTACCAAGGTCGGTTCAACTAGCCTCGCTACCAAAGTCGGTTCAACTAGCCTCGCTACCAAGGTCGGTTCAATTAGCCTTACTCCCAAGGTCGGTTCAACTAGCCTCGCTGTCAAGGTCGGTTCAACTAGCCTCGCTGCTAAGGTCGGTTCAACTAGCCTTGCTGTCAAGGTCAGTTCAACTAGCCTTGCTGTCAAGGTCAGTTCAACTAGCCTCGCTACCAAGGTCGCTCCAACTAGCCTCGCTACCAAGGTCGGTCCAACTAGCCTCGCTACCAAGGTTGTTCCAACTAGCCTCGCTACCAAGGTGGGTCCAACTAGCCTCGCTACCAAGGTCGGTCCAACTAGCCTCGCTACCAAGGTCGGTCCAACTAGCCTCGCTACCAAGGTCGGTCTCAACTAGCCTCGCTACCAAGGTCAGTTCAACTAGCCTCGCTACCAAGGTCGGTTCAACTAGCCTCGCTACCAAGGTCGGTTCAACTAGCCTCGCTACCAAGGTCAGTTCAACTAGCCTCGCTATCAAGGTCGGTTCAACTAGCCTCGCTACCAAGGTCAGTTCAACTAGCCTCGCTACCAAGGTCATTTCAACTAGCCTCACTACCAAGGTCGGTTCAACTAGCCTCACTGCCAAGGTCGGTCCAACTAGCCTCGCTACTGGATCTTCATATCCGAATCATAATTTTACCTTCAAATCAAAATTTTGGAAATGTATGATCATAAGAGGAAGTAGGAGTATATAACAGATTAATAGAAAATAGATATTGGAACTAAATGTTAACAGTAAAAGGAGAATACATTCACAATAACATTAATAGAGGGTTACCTTAATGTCCTGGGGTTTGGTTGCTAAGCTTGTCCCATAATTGTTTTTTGGTTGAAACCACCAATATGAGCGATTAGAGCTCTAATACCATTTATAATTTAAAAAAAACTTAGTCTGATATTTGCTCAGACCCTCAAATCTCCTTAAGGACTCAAGGGTGCCATCCCTTCTTCGTGGTCTATTAATGCTCTGAAGTTTGGCCGTTGTGTTTGTCCCGGAACTGAGTCCGATGATGACCTCTACAGGAGCACACCGCCCAAATAAACATTGTCCGCCCATGAACATTACCATATGCGCGTGTGTTTGTGTTTCTGTTAGTTGGAGCAAGTGAGCGCCGAGAACGAGCAGCTGTCTGCTCGCGAGCAGGGCCTGGTCCGACATGTGTCTGACCTTGAGAAGCAGTTACAGCAACACCAGCAAGCCCCGCAAGGAGCGCAGGAGCTGGAACAAAGCTTGACAGTACTGGTGGCGGAGAAACGAGAACTCTCTGGGGAAATTGAGGCCAAGGTGAGGCTGCCCTCTACCCGTAATATATGACATTGATAAGAACCGACATTTTACTTTTGAGATTTTTAAAACAATGTATGTGATGGAGGTGTATGCCAAGTACATTTCTTTCAATTTGAGGAGAAGTCGAGCAAAATATATGTAATTTTCACAGAGCTGAAATGAATTTAGAAGATTTTATATATATATGATGTTTCAAACTATCATAACAGTGTTGGAACGAAGCAAGTGAAAGAACTGGGCCAGCTAACTTGTTGTGATGAGTTAGTAAACGTTAGGAAAGAACGCTGACCACTCATAACAACGTGTCCTCATTGTGTTCAGCATTTGCAGTATAAATGATTTTGTTTTAGAGCT
Source organism: Timema shepardi (assembly GCA_902151425.1). Lineage (NCBI taxonomy): Eukaryota > Metazoa > Arthropoda > Insecta > Phasmatodea > Timematidae > Timema > Timema shepardi. Next base: position 82,319 of record CABFVX010001472.1, on the reverse strand, counting down.
ATCGGAGCTGACACAATAAGATTTACTCAGAGGGGTCACTCTGCCCGTTTTCGGGGGTCACGCAGATTAGAGCATCGGGTCATCGGGTACTTGTGTTAGAGGGCAACCGTTGTCTCCAGGGTACCAGGTTCTAATCCGTAAGGGGTGTCAGTCGAGCCAGTAGTTAGGTATTGCTCGCCAAGCCAGTTCTCTCACGAGCTCCTTTGTCAAAGTCCTTACATCCTTTTTATAACATCCTTTTAACATCACATTTGGCAGTAGCTCGTAGTGCTATCAATAAAGACATGCAAAAGGTGAGGTTATATTTGGGGGGG
>CABFVX010001472.1:60549-81614 GCA_902151425.1 Timema shepardi | reverse complement strand
AGATTTATCTGATTACCAAACCCTTCCTTCACCTCTGACAAGACATCTTGTGAATGTGGGGAATGCCAGGCCTCCACCGTGGTTCGGATCCCACGTTAAACTGTAGGTCCTCCATTTCATCTCACAATCACCCTACCATTACACATTAGTGTAAGTGCGTATAACCCGAACGGGTAGTAAGACGCGGTGCTAATAATAATAAAAATAATAATAATAATAATAATGATAATGATAATGACAATGACAATGACAATGACAACGACAACAACAATAACCACCCACCACCACAAACCACAACCACCAACCACCAACCACAACCACAACAACCACCACCACCACAGACTAAACTACTATCAAATAAGAAGAAAGTAATAAAAATAAAGGAGATATAACTTTGCCAAACATGACCGCCTGTAGCATGGGCTGTAAGGATTAATGTCCTTTCTTGGACCTAGCATGAAATCTTTTAAAAGCTGAAAACAAAGAATCGATCAATCAAAATTTAAATAATGAAATGTGTAGAAGTAGAAATCGTGATTTTTAATGTTAACCTAAAAAAAACCAATCCATGAAAATATTTGTATATCCTGTGATCCTTTAAGATCAGCAAAAACTGATACTATCCGTACAAACAGAAGCTCTGGTGGAGCGCTATCGCCAGTGCCACCGCGTTGAAGAGTAAATGGGATGTTGTGGTATTTGTCTGAATAACAACAAAATTGTGATGATAAAGGAAAAAACCTTAAATTTGTGTGAAAACAGTAGGATCCATGTAAAAATTAGCTTTATCGCAAATGCGAACTTTGCAGGTCCGTAGCTATCAATAAACTCTAAAAACCAACGCCTTCTATAGTTTCTAACCCACAAATTATTTTGCCTCCGTCCCTACTCTTCCCCGCGAGCTATCCTGTCAGGTTAGGCCCACGGAAACGGGGCTGGGGACACCATATGAAAATATTTAGTGTCAAAGTTTTATGTGTGACACTAAATATAATGTGAAATTGCTTTTCTATTATGTGTTATTAAATTACTGATACTGTCGACCTCACTGGTCTTGGGGTAAAGTTTTATCCTCGGATCCCGATGTTCGGGAGTTTAAACCTAGCTGGGGTTGATTGGTTTTTATTGACCAATAAAAATCCCATGTCAATTGTAACATGTAAAATACTCCTGAAATTTATGTGAAAATACCTTTCTGGCATAATTGGTACCGTCCATGAATTTAGAGGAAGTGTACCCGCATTTGTGTGGAGGGAGAATAAAAAACCATTTTGGTAAAACTACCCTTGACCTGACCGAGATTTGAACTTCGATCTCTCTGTCGTCTGCAGTTTAGTCCAGCATGAGAGTGACACCTTAGACCATGCAGTCACTGAAGTAGGTCTCAAAAGAATAAAACCTCTCCCCTCAAATTTAGTCTTAGGTGTATTTTCCAATATATTTATTTTTGTTTATTCTTTTTCACATTATTAGTCCCATGGTTCGTTCTTGCGTGGATCTTGTGTGATTTTTTGAATATTTCAAGACATGAAATTGCAGCTAGTGGTCGATCGAATCAATGTATGTTTTATTGTGCTGCAAAGTCCGAGGAAATGCAGCGTCTCCATCTAGAGCTCGAGGAAAAGAATCAGCGTGTGGAAGAACTGGAGAGTCTGGTGGAGCGACTGCAGGGGGACCAACCTGACCAGCACAAACTGTTGGCAGCCATGGAGAGTGACAAGGTGGCTGCGTCGCGGGCAGTCGGACAGAACCAGCAGCTCAAGAAACAACTGGAGGAATTGCAGGAGGGGTTTGTCAGAGTGGTGAGTGTCTCGCTAGTGTGAGTGTCTCGCTAGTGTGAGTGTTAGAGTGGTGAGTGTCTCACTAGTGCGAGTGTGAAAGTGGTGAGTGTCTCACTAGTGTGTGTGTTTCACTGGCGTGAGTGTCTCATTGGTGCGAGTGTCAGAGTGGTGAGTGTCTCACTAGTGCGAGTGTGAAAGTGGTGAGTGTCTCACTAGTGCGAGTGTGAAAGTGGTGAGTGTCTCATTAGTGCGATTGTTAGAGTGGTGAGTGTCTTGCTAGTGTGAGTGTTAGTGTGGTGAGTGTCTCACTAGTGCGAGTGTGAAAGTGGTGAGTGTCTCGCTAGTGTGAGTGTGAAAGTGGTGAGTGTCTCACTAGTGTGAGTGTGAAAGTGGTGAGTGTCTCACTAGTGCGAGTGTGAAAGTGGTGAGTGTCTCACTAGTGCGAGTGTGAAAGCGGTGAGTGTCTCATTAGTGCGAGTGTTAGAGTGGTGAGTGTCTCGCTAGTGTGAGTGTTAGTGTGGTGAGTGTCTCACTAGTGCGAGTGTGAAAGTGGGGAGTGTCTCGCTAGTGCGAGTGTGAAAGTGGTGATTGTCTCACTAGTGCGAGTGTTAGAGTGGTGAGTGTCTCGCTAGTGTGAGTGTTAGTGTGGTGAGTGTCTCACTAGTGAGAGTATGAAAGTGGTGAGTGTCTCACTGTACCGAGAAGCTTAGAGCTCAGTCGTATTTGTCTGATATTATTAAATGTCCTACATATCCTATTGGTGTCTCTTGACGAACATTACAGTTAGTATGTCTGTTCCCTTTCAGAGCAACAATAAACTGGAACTGACAGAGAAACTTCAGTACGAGCAACACATCAGCAAGGAACTGGCCGAGAGGTTGGCTCAGCAGGAAACAGAGTTGAATGAGCTCAGGTCAGTATTAGATCGGCAGGAGACAGTTGAATGAGCTCGGGTTAGTATTACATCTGCAGGAGACAGTTGAATGAGCTCAGGTCAGTATTACATCGGCAGGAGACAGTTGAATGAGCTCGGGTTAGTATTACATCAGCAGGAGACAGTTGAATGAGCTCGGGTTAGTATTACATCTGCAGGAGACAGTTGAATGAGCTCGGGTTAGTATTACATCTGCAGGAGACAGTTGAATGAGCTCGGGTTGGTATTACATCAGCAGGAGACAGTTGAATGAGCTCGGGTTAGTATTACATCTGCAGGAGACAGTTGAATGAGCTCGGGTTAGTATTACATCAGCAGGAGACAGTTGAATGAGCTCGGGTTAGTATTACATCTGCAGGAGACAGTTGAATGAGCTCGGGTTAGTATTACATCGGCAGGAGACAGTTGAATGAGCTCGGGTTAGTATTACATCTGCAGGAGACGGTTGAATGAGCTCGGGTTAGTATTACATCTGCAGGAGACAGTTGAATGAGCTCAGGTCAGTATGACATCTGCTAGGAGACAGTTGAATGAGCTCAGGTCAGTATTACATCTGCAGGAGACAGTTGAATGAGCTCAGGTCAGTATTACATCTGCAGGAGATGGTTGAATGAGCTTAGGTCAGTATTACATCTGCAGGTGATGGTTGAATGAGCTCAGGTCAGTATTACATCTGCAGGAGACAGTTGAATGAGCTCGGGTTAGTATTACATCTGCAGGAGACAGTTGAATGAGCTCAGGTCAGTATTACATCTGCAGGAGACAGTTGAATGAGCTCAGGTCAGTATTACATCTGCAGGAGACAGTTGAATGAGCTCAGGTCAGTATTACATCTGCAGGAGACAGTTGAATGAGCTCAGGTCAGTATTACATCTGCAGGGGACGGTTGAATGAGCTCGGGTCAGTATTACATCTGCAGGAGACGGTTGAATGAGCTCGGGTTAGTATTACATCTGCAGGAGACGGTTGAATGAGCTCGGGTTAGTATTACATCTGCAGGAAACGGTTGAATGAGCTCGGGCGAGTATTACATCGGCAGAAGACAGTTGAATGAGCTCGGGCGAGTATTACATCAACAGGAGACAGTTGAATGAGCTCAGGTCAGTATTACATCAGCAGGAGACGGTTGAATGAGCTCGGGCGAGTATTACATCGGCAGAAGACAGTTGAATGAGCTTGGGCGAGTATTACATCAGCAGGAGACAGTTGAATGAGCTCGGGCGAGTATTACATCAGCAGGAGACGGTTGAATTTGCTCAGGTCAGTATTACATCAGCAGGAGACGGTTGAATGAGCTTGGGCGAGTATTACATCAGCAGGAGACAGTTGAATGAGCTCAGGTCAGTATTACATCAGCAGGAGACAGTTGAATGAGCTCAGGTCAGTATTACATCAACAGGAGACAGTTGAATGAGCTCGGGCGAGTATTACATCAGCAGGAGACAGTTGAATGAGCTCGGGTCAGTATTACGTCAGCGGGAGACAGTTGAATGAGCTCGGGTTAGAATTACGTCAGCGGGAGACAGTTGAATGAGCTCAGGTCAGTATTACATCAGCAGTAGACCGAGCTGGTTTACTCCAGAGGAGTTATTTATCCAAGTCAAGTCTTATAATTAATACATTTTTTTTGAACTCTTATATTTTATATTTTTTGGCATAAAACTAATGCTCTATATCTTAATTTCTCCAAATTTTCACAGCATTTCGTTGAGGTTGCTCTAGGATCTTATTTACGTTATGGCCACTCTTTATGCACCTCTAACAGCGTTGCCTACCTGTGATGTTAACAACGTTGCATACCTGTGGGTTTAATGGCGTTGTCTACCTGTGATGGCACCACAAGTCAAGATAGGATTTCACACACCACAAGTCAGGATAGGATCTCACATATTACTGTATCTACTCTTTTAATCAATTGGTTTTAAAGAAATCACATTGAAATATAAACCATAAATTATTCACTAATTGTAAAAATAGTAATATATTTTCACAATGTAATATTTGTGGTCTTTTAAGTAAATTTTTTTGGGATAAAAGTATGTCTTTATAATCATCTACAACTTAGGTTATTTGTTTTATTCACGAATATGGGTGGTAGGAATCTTCCTGCCAGGAGGTGGATTAAAACATGTCCATGTGAGTATATTTCTCTCTAGATTAGTAGAGTGAGTGTTTATACTCGTCAGAAGAAAGGGGAAGAATTATCAGCAGGTAAACCAGAGGTCTTGCAGGGTACACTGCACATTTGATTTCTTCTCTCTTTCGTACATTCAGGGTTCAATCCTCGGTCCCGGCACAGATTTAGCTGATTACCAAACCCTTCCTTCACCTCTGACAAGACGTGTTGTGAATGTGGGAAATGCCAGGCCTCCACCGTGGTTCGGATCCCACGTTAAACTGTAGGTCCTCCATTGCATCTTACAATCACCCTACCACTACACATTAACGTAAGTGCTTATAACCCGAATGGGTAGTAAGACGCGGTGCTAATAATAATAATAATAATCTTTCGTACATTGGCACATAAGTGTGATAGTGCTTAGAGTGTGTCGAGTTAAGATGCAACCCGCTTCGTTTGGTACCAACCGTTGAACATAATGAAACGATCTCTGGCTCTTTAGGGGTCGGCTAGATGAGAAGGACCGCCAGATCCAGTCGTTGGAACAGAACTCTCGCGAACTGTCGACTCAAGTGCTGCAACACAACCAGATCACCGACCGCATGAGGCATTACGAGGCCCAGGGACACTTCTCTGACCAGTTACAGCAGGAGTTGCAGCAATCCAAGGTATGCTCTGGTCGAGGTAGGTCATGCTGCGGCGGGAAGTAGCGAGGTTTAGTCTGGCCTCCTCTCCTCTCTTCCTGATCCTGAGAGAAGAGACGTCCGACCAAACCTCTGGCATCTTTCAAACACTTTGGTACTATTCCAAATAGATCGCTGACATTTTTATCAGACTCCTCGATTTGCTGAATATTTTCTTGAATATATTAAAGATTTTTTTGGAAATTAGGGGTGTGCAAAGTCCACTTTTTCAATAAGAAACAAATTTGAAACAAATATATAAAACATTATCAAAGACAAATTAAAGTTCAAATATTTTTGTTATTGTTTTATGCTTGAAAAAAATATTATATTGTGGCTAGTTGTATAAATGTATGCACTAAAATTATTTGTAAACAGTTTAGTCACACTTTTATTTGGAATAAGTGACCTGGCGGTCTAGGGAGTAAGGTGTCTGACTTCTGTGCTGGCGGCCGGGGTTCAATCCTCGGTCCCGGCATAGATTTATCTGATTACCAAACCCTTCCTTCACCTCTGACAAGACATCTTGTGAATGTGGGGAATGCCAGGTCTCCGCCATGGTTCGGATCCCACGTTAAACTGTAGGTCCTCCATTTCATCTCACAATCACCCTACCATTACACGTTAGCGTAAGTGCGTGTAACACGAACAGGTAGTAAGACGTGGTGCTGATAATAATAATAATAATAATATTCGGAATATATTGTTTTATTCTGATAAATAAAGTTATTATTATCAGTCATAAGAGTGTTTGCTACTGATATAAGGGTCCCAAGTACAATTCCCGGCATGATCGAAAATTTAACATTGATGAAACTATGTTTTTTACCCTTTCACATTGATAAATTAATGCTCAGGAGCTGGATGTTGTGCCTGTCCTAGTCTTTAAGTTATATTATAAGTCGTATGAAGCTACAACAGGCCTAGCAAGTCGGTGGTGTAAAATATATGGCTTGAATAAAAAACCGACCACAGACTGGAAACAGTAATGGATGTAATGTAAAGTTATTATTACATCTTACAATTAAATTACTGGTACTTCAGATCATTTCGCAAGAATTTTAATTTGCAATGTACATATCAGCTCAGAATGGCAATAATTGATAAATAGATTAATTTAGCTATCCATATTTTTATTGGCCAAGTTTCATAGTTATTGCATCTGGTAGTTGTTTCGAAGCTTTGTACACCCCTAGTTATGTTTATTTTATTATATATATATATATATAACGTTATTCACTAAAGTCACCTAGAATTGTTTTTATGTATGAAATAAAGTGCAGTCAGCAAAATATTTTATGTAATTAAATAAGTATTGTAGAATTTTAGAAGAATGATGCGCAAGGAAGCATCGACACATTTCAGTGTTTGCAAATATTTGTTAGGGTTTATTTAATTACTTTTAAAATTGTTATAAAAACTATAACTAATAACGAATGTTAAGTTATTTTGTAAAATGTGTATCCAGGGTTGGTTAAGTGATTTGTTTAATGATCTATGGTTTCGGCCTAACATTATGTCGGGGTAAAATTTCTGTTTTTCTAACGATTTTATCACCACCTTTTAAAGAGCATTATTTATGATTATTTGTATTTTATCTCTTCGCACTTTGGAAACCTAATGTCAAAATGTTGCGCCAGGAACGAATCCAGGCTTTGAGCAAGCAGAACACCGAGCTGCGCACCCTGCTAGCGCAGAGCGACTCTGGAGACGCCAACGCGCGGGACGGTAGCACCCCCGCCACAGACCGCAAGGACGATATGTTGGCAACACTGTCTGCCAGCGTGAGACAGCTCGAGTTGGAGAGGGACCAGCTTCTAGAGCAGCTGAAGGGACTTCAGGTGACCGAAGGTTGGTATTGCAGCTTTATGAATTATTACCTGAAATCTAATTTCTTCAAAATCAGGGAAATGTTGCTTAACTCAAAATATGAAATATAATTATCATTAACTTGGTAAATTACAATGTGATCCAAACTGTGCCTTTTTGTTTGTAGCTGTTTAATATATGCTACAATTTTCTAATTCCTAGTAGACTATGTTATTACAAATTTAAAACATATTATTATTCATAAAAAGCTTAATAAAAAAAACTGTGTGTGCGTGTGTGGAAAACGTGTGGGGGGGTGGAGGGAGGTGATATATAGATGGGTGTGGCATACTTTTGTGCCAGGTAAACTTTATGAAATGATCAAGGGGAAAGTTAAGAATTTTATTGGTCAAGTTGAGTAGACACCATTTAATGTCAGTTTAATTTAATAAGCTCATATTTTGTTATGTTAGTTTTTTACCATCACGTCTTACTACCCATTTGGGCTGTACGCATATGTATTAATTACGCTAATTATTTGCGCTAACGATGAGGAAGGTTGAATTTAGAGTAAGTGTAATCACATTTGTGTGGCGGACAGTGAAAAGCCTTTAGTAACAATCACCCTAAGTACACCCGACCGGAATTCAAACCTCAATCTCCCCATCATTGGCAGTTTAGCCTACCACAAGAGTAGCGCGTTAGACTACGCGGCCACCTAAGCGGGTTGACACTTAACTGAATGTTTTATAAGAGAAAATGTTAACATCTAGTTACTATTTGTATTTTCTTTTATTATAATATTATTTATATTTTCTTTTATGTTATATAAATTTGTCCAAGGTTCGGATTTTAGAATTCAGATTTGTAAAATAGTATATTTGACCCAACTCTTAGTTTCTGTCCCTCTTTAATAACACGACTGAAATAACTCTGTGGGATATTTGCAGGTGACGTCGCCGCCTCTCCGGAAGAACCGGCTCCTCTTGGCGCCGACGAGGACGAGAAGAAGCTCACCGCCATGGAACAACTCGAGGAAAGGTTCACCAGGACGATGAAGGAGGTGGCCGAACTCTCCGACGAAAAACAACGGCTGGAGCACCTCGTGCTGCAACTCCAGGGGGAGACCGAGACTATTGGTAATATAATTATATAACAAGACACAACAGCCAGCCCCCTTGTTGTTAATTCATCACTGTGAAAGGGGAAAACCCACACTCCGACTATAAATAGTTGGGCCGTGCCGGGAATTAAACCCGGGGCCTTGATCTCAGTAGGCAGACATGCTGAGCTAGGGTGTTGAAAACTAACATGATTTATAGTTAATGTATGTGTTATTATTATTATTATTATTATCATCACCGCGTCTTACTACCCGTTCGGGTTATACGCACTTACGCTAATGTGTAATGGTAGGGTGATTGTGAGATGAAATGGAGGACCTACAGTTTAACGTGGAATCCGAACCACGGTGGAGGCCTGGCATTCCCCACATTCACGAGATGTCTTGTCAGAGGTGAAGGAAGGGTTTGGTAATCAGGTAAATCTGTGCCGGGACCGAGGATTGAACCCCGGCCGCCAACACGGAAGTCTGACACCTTACCCCTAGACCGCCAGGTCACCCATGTATGTGTTAAACCTGAACAGATACCAAGATGTGGTGGAAACAAAAATTGGAAAGGTTTTGTCAATGTGTACGTTCATGAATCCCCATCTTTTGGCTCATTCTCGTATTTTTTTTCAAAATCCTTGCCAACATATTTTTCCCCCCCTCCCAGGCGAATACATCGCCCTGTACCAGACCCAGCGCATCGTTCTCCGCCAGCGGGCTCGGGATAAAGACGAGCAACTGGCGAGACTGGCACAGGACCGCGAGGACCTCCGGAGCAAGCTGGCCAATTTGAACAACCTGGTCCACCGGCTGGTGGGGGGCCAGGAAGGTACCCGGGTGGGTACTGCCGACACGGTGCAGTCGCAAGGTCAGACAACCTGTCTAGTTCACGTGCTTGTACGATAATGTTTAGAATTACTGGTCTGGGATCTGGTTGTCAAGTTTGCCTATAAGCGCTCGAGAACCAAATAAATTCAAAATTTGAAGAAAAAAAAACACAATGAACTCTCCCTTAACATACACCTATGAATTGTGAATTCTTCTTTAAAACAGACATTTTAAATTTCCCTGGCAAAATAACACGGACTTTTGTGGTGAAATAACTTCCTAATAACGGACTTTATCAGTGACGAGCACCAACACTGCCAGAGACGTATATTTATCAGGAATGGGACCCTCAAACCCTCAAGGATAATCAAAATTTGAGGATTCGAGACAATTTTGAATTCAAAACTCAAAACCTTTAAAAAAAATTACGTTTTCAATTTTTCATGTAAACTTTGTATTATAGCTGTAATAGTGCTTATTGGTGATTCGAAGCAAATTAAATTATAGGATGAACTCATCAACTAGACCCCAGACCAGTAATTTAACTCTTAAACTGAATGTATTCATGAATTATATAATAAATGGATTATAATTTATCCTTTTATGTTCATAAATTTTTCCAATATTAGGTTGATTGAAGTTTTGTATTAGAAAGATTAGGATTCACCCCAACTTTAACACACACACACACACATTTTCTCAAATTAAAAGTATTTTTAAGGATTAAAGTGACTCTTAAGGTCTTTGATAGATTACTCATCTGTTATGACCCCAACTGTTGATCAAGGGGGCCCAACCCCCTCTTCTATTCTTGTATCCATCATTCCAGTTGTCCCCAACGGAGACGTGCCCGACGCAGAGATTGCCACCGAGAACTGGCCCGTTGATAAAACCCCTCGCTACACGGCCAGTAAGATAATGTCTCTCCTCACGGAGATACAGACCAGCAACCTTGTGGACCCGCACAGCTCGGAGAACTTCCACCCGTGTCCTTGGTGCTCGGGACAACTGATCACTGTGTAGGGCATACATACCTTTGCAGTCAGACATACCTTTGCAGTCTAGCCTTATTCACAAACAAAAAAACAAACTAAAACTAATGTTAACTATTAAGGGTGTGCGAAGTTTTGAATACTTTTGACTTCACTTTGAATATTCGTCAATTTAGACTTAGTTTTGAAAATAAAATTGCGGATTGATTCAACAATTTCAAAGCCTTGCCTGTAAACATATTTTAATTTGTAATGCACAGGTTCCATTTTTGTAATTTTATGCTTGTTACGTTCATTACAAATTACTGTTCACATGACAAAAAATTATTATTTATTATTAGGTTTTCTGTCTTACGACAGGTCCATTCCTTTTGTCAGTGAATTTAAACCACCAATGCACCCTGTCCTCTGTCTCCTCCTTCAGCTCCCGGAATGTTCTTCTTTCCTTCAAGTCATCCAATATTTGACTCCTCCTCCTTCCTAAACTCCTCTTTCCTTCAACCTTTCCTTCTATGACGTCGTGCAGAAGACAGTTCCTCCTAAGTTTGCCTTGTACCAAAGAATCACATCCAAAATGGTTCACTTCTCACCCTCTCTTCTTTGGACTTGTTCATTTGTCCCCCTGTCTGTCCACCTGTTGTTATCAATTCTTCTCCAGCACCACATTTCAAAGCTAATAATTAAATTACATTTTGTTGTGAGTTAATTCATCAACTTGGTACAAAATATGTTAGTAATGTCTGCAATTCAATATTCTGTTTAGAATATTTAATACAGGAAACTATAAAACCATTCAACGTTGGAACCTATTTTTAAATATTCAAACTTCAATTTGGCTTTGCAAATATTCCATTTGACTTCGATTCAACTTGAAAAAAGTGAACTTTGCACTACCCTATTAAACATATTTTAATGCTTATATTTTAGTTGAGTGGTCAACAATTTTATATGCCTATTTATACAATAAAACTTCAAATTGATTTGTCTGTACCATAGTGAACTTTTAATGACTACTTGAGCGTATTTATATCAAAATATTTTTAAGTTTGTTATTTGTTGGGTACAAATTATGTTATTTACAAATGAAATACCTAAGCTAGAAATATTTTCTCACATCTAAACATGTTTCTAACAAAGCCATATCTATTTTTTTTTCTTTGATAGTATTATTTTTGTTTTATTTGCAAGAATATGTGTTTTTTTTTGTATATATATTGTACCAATAAAAATTGTATAGCTATTTAACTACTTTTTAAATATGTAACCATAAAACATACCACCTATGATAAGTCCTTCCAACATCTGAAATATATCATTTTAAAATTGTGTATATACTTATATTTAAAGGAATATTAGACCTGAAGATTATTCCATTTGAAGAGAAATGTATCATTTGATTTTTTTCAGTTAAATAAATAATATTGGAAGAAAAAAAAAGTGTGTTATTTTCAAACCTCGATGTAAATGAATAATAAAGGCATTAATGAGCGCCCTATTCAGTCTATGATGGCTTGGATACACGTAAATAATGTAACCAGTCGTCACTTCAGCTGTTGTTGAGAAGTCCCATGTGGTGACGCCATTTTTGCACCCAGTCACTGCATGTGGTCAGTTTTGGTTACTAACCCCACGTTATGGCGCCATTTTTGTATCACGTCGTCTGCTCGCGTGGTCAGCTTGGTTACTAGCTCCACATTGTTTCGCCAATTTTTGTAACTAGTCATCTTCTCCGGTCAGCTGATTGGATGATCAACCTCGTCTTCTTAAGTTGTCTCATCCACGGCAGTCAGTTTCGGTAGAACATCTCGGGGTTATGTCGGAATAATGGTGGGGGTAAAGGTATACAGTCGATTTAAAAAGATGTTGTTTATCGTAGTATTTGAAATAGAAGTTTTATTATAATAAATCTTTTACATATTATTACCGAGGATATTTTAATTTAGTAACATGAAATAATTAATACATAGCTAAAGATAGCTATTTAGCCACCTGGGCTACCTCTACTTTCTCCCATCTCGAGACTCAACACGTGTCGATAAGTGAAATTGAGAGTACACGTCTTTACTCTTTACGTGCTCCCAGACAAGTCTCCCGTCTCTACTCTTAGCGTGTTAACCGCTCAGTGTCCGCGTCTGACGCTTTCCTTCCCGATAAGGTCCAACACAGACGCTAAACCAAAGGCACTGATTGGCCAGGAGTCCGCGCCAAAACCTCCCCCTCCCCTGAAAGGCTGCACGTGCAAGAACAGGTACGTCTCCCAGCTTCCGGGTACAGCTATTGATACAAAGCACGATGCTTATAAATGAAAAGTAAAAGTAATAAATTTGGATGACTCGAATATTCTAACAAAGACTTTAAATAATGAACAACTATTAAATTATAAGTTTAAAGGCCTGAAAATGAAGTTAATGAATTGAAATTTAAAACATATATTGCTTACAACTTTGGTTGTGATTTACATAACTTATAATTACCATAAAACCCCACACTTTCTTATAATTAACCATATAATAGTAATAAAGATAATTAAATTAGGCCTAGATGAATGGAAAAGAACAATGTATTTATCAGTTTAGTACTCTCAGTATCTTGAGTGTATTAATATGTAAACTAACAGAAAAACTAATATAATTTTATAAATGAAAAGGTTTAGAGCTAAGGGCCTAAAACCCTGACCACTTTACAATAACATCGTAGGTGTATTCAATAATAGTACTGGTACCCATTGAAATTAACCTACATATTAAAGCTCAACCTTAAGAAAATTGTTAAATTAGTCAACTGGGGTAACTTTAGCCCAATTTACTACATTTAGGTGACCTGGTAGTCTAGAGGTAAGGTGTCAAGACTTCTGTGCTGAGGGTTCGGGGTTAAATCCTCGGTCCCGGTACAGATTTATCTGATTACCAAACACTTCCTTCACCTCTGACAAGACATCTTGTGAATGTGGGGAATGCCAGGCTTCCACCGTGGTTCGGATCCCATGTTAAACTGTAGGTCTTCCATTTCCTCTCACAATCACCCTACCATTACACATTAGCGTATGCATATTACTTGAACGGGTAGTAAGACGCGGTGATAATATATTTTATAAGAAATATTCTGGCCGTCATATTCTAAAACTACCCAATCCGACATTTTACCTTGTTTTCTCGATTATGGGTATGTTTTGGCCACCGGCTTACTAAGCCTGTCTGAGCCGACCCCTAAATAGCAGGGCTGCTGCTTATAGATCTTCAGGTAGACGTTCTCTTGGTGATAACCTTCCCTAACCGAGGCTATGGATGCTGATGACGACTTAACTCATGATCACCGATCCTCTCAATCCCGGCCTCTCAAGCTGGGAGTCAACTGGCCAGACTCCTGTATTTAGCCTGCATCTGACCTGGTTTTCTTAAAAAAATTACTTAAATATTATTGATTCATTGTAAGCCGAGACGTGATGTAAACAAAAGCCATGTGGACGTATATGCTTTGATTTGCTAGCGAACGGACAGCAATAGTATCCTATCACTAAATAGTACCTCGTATGTTTTGTATTAAATTTGTTTTAAAAAAAGCAATAGAAAATTATTATAACTAAAATCATCCATTTGATTTAAAAATTATACTTAAAGCTTTGCAAGTGCTATTCGGATACCGATAAATTCCTGACTTAGCGTTGAGGGACCCCATGTTAACGTCGAGTCAGGAACGGTCAGTCGACAGTTCATCACGTCAGCGCTAAGTGACGGTTGTCAGTGTCGAGTGCTTCTCGGATATTTATGGTATTCGCTGAGTCTGGCCTGAGTTTTTGTTAAATATAAGACAGGAAATTTAAACTCGGTAAAAAAACACAAAGATTCATAGTGATTTACTTAGCTATGGTACTGACCACCCCAAAAAACTTGTCAAGTTAATGGAGGTCTGTTTGATACGTGTGGCGGGGTACGAGTTAGATTTCTCTTATCACAGTGATAACATTATGATCCTATCTTATAAGTTAAACCATAGTGGAACCAAGCAAGGTAGCAGTCTTACCTTGACTATTACACTATGATCCTATCTTATATGTTACACCATAGTGGAACCAAGCAAGGTAGCAGTCTTACCTTGACTGATTACACTATGGCCCTATCTTATAAGCTACACCATAGTAGAACAAGCAAGGTAACAGTCTTACCTTGACTGATTACACTATGACCCTATCTTGTAAGCTACACCATAGTGGAACCAAGCAAGGTAGCAATCTTACCTTGACTGATTACACTATGGCCCTATCTTGTAAGCTACACCATAGTGGAACCAAGCAAGGTAGCAATCTTACCTTGACTGATTACACTATGGCCCTATCTTATAAGCTACACCATAGTAGAACAAGCAAGGTAACAGTCTTACCTTGACTGATTACACTATGACCCTATCTTGTAAGCTACACCATAGTGGAACAAAGCAAGGTATTACCTTTCAGGGTAAACGAAGCATACAAGCAGTACATTACAGTATATCTCTATAATATAACAATCATTTCAGAAATCTTCTTTATTCTAAAATTATGGCACACTTACATTTATTGTTTTTGTACAATATCGAAATTCTCTTCATGACGGTTTCTTACATAGTTTGCGTTTGTTTCAGATATTTAACGTCCACTAATTATAACATCACACGGGGATTTCTATGAGCGAGAGCGAAAGGAACTACCAATTTCGCCCGAAAGGTATTTTGTTTCACATACCTGCCAGGGTTCGTTTACATCCAACAATCTTCATGGGGGACCGACAGCTTTACTTCCACTCCGAAGGAAGTCGTGCTACCGATTTTTATCGCTCAGTTGAGAGGTCGGGGCAAAGACATGATAACACTCATTAAGGGGATATTTTCACTATTTAAACGTCTATAAAATCTTGAAATTT
Organism: Timema shepardi; assembly: GCA_902151425.1. NCBI lineage: Eukaryota > Metazoa > Arthropoda > Insecta > Phasmatodea > Timematidae > Timema > Timema shepardi. Next base: position 66,462 of record CABFVX010001472.1, on the reverse strand, counting down.
AGCTATAAAAAATAAGTAAAATATTTATGGATGTTATTTATCCTCAAGGTCTTGCCTGACTACAAAAACAACTTACGATTCAAGTTGTTAAATCATTGCTGACATATTTGGCCATCAAATGGTGGCTATCATGTTTTTGCCCCGGCCGCCTCAATTCAAAACCTGCCAACCCTGGCTGGGTTTTGAACCCACGAACGTCGGGTCCTGAGGCGAGCACTTTCCCCCAAAAACTGCCGAGGTCAACTATTTTTAGATCAGACTATAGAGTATTAATATATTAATAATGTAGGAACTGTTTCGGTGAACACGTGGTTCCAAACTCTAAGGTTTCACTTTTGTGTTAGACCAGACTGCTGATTACAGGGAGGTCGGGGTTCGAATAACGGTCGGGTGTACTGAGGGTGCTTTTTGAAAAAAAAAAATAGTTTTCCATTCTACCTCCACGCAAATTCGGTTACACTTTCTTTAAATTCAAACTTACTCATCTTTAACTCATTAGCATAATTAGTATAATTTGAACGGTTAGTAAGATGAAATGCTAAAATAATAAAAATAAATAAAAATGGAGGTCAATGTTACATGTGAGGTAAGTACATATTTGATGTAATATTTATTACCCTGTCATTGTTTCCGGCGTTCGGTTGGGTAACTAAACAATAGATATACATAAAAATTGGATGAAACTGACGTAATAAGCAGGTGGCACATTATAGACGGAACTTGTTTCAAAAAACCAATTGGGTGCACTGATTTGTTTTATAAATGGCGGTAATAACTATATTTATACCATCTTTTCTTCAAAATTAAGGTGGGGTTGAAGGGGACGCGAGAAAAGGCCAGTGTTTTTGCAGTTTTTATGGCGAAACTTTTTTTTTTTTTTTGCCAAAAATAGATAAAATATTGCTCTGGTACAAACAAAGAATTTAATTTTCTTCCCACGGTGACCTCAACATTATTAAAAAATCTGCCGAAGCTGTTCTGGAATTTAACCACATATTTTTCTCTTCGTTTGGAAAGTTTATCGTTTAATGCCGCCATGGTTATAACAGATATTCAACAACTGTTGATGTAGGTGACCTGGCGGTTTAGGGGTAATCTGTCGGAGTTCTGTGCTGGCGGCCGGGGTTCAATCCTCGGTCCCGGCACAGATTTATCTGATTACCAAACCTTTCCTTCACCTCTGACAAGACATCTTGTGAATGTGAAGAATGCCAGGCCTCCACCGTGGTTCGGATCCCACGTTAAACTGTAGGTCCTTCATTTCATCTCACAATCACCCTACCATTACACATTAGCGTAAGTGCGTATAACCCGGACGGGTAGTAAGACGCGGTGCTAATAATAATAACGGTTGATATCATTGTGTGAAGAAAACTAAACTCTCTTTGTTCGTACTGGAGCAATATTATATTTATTTTGGTCGAAAATAAGTTTTGCCATAACAACTGCAAAAACACTGTCCTTTTTCACGCGCCCCTTCTAGCCCACCCTAAGCCGGTGAAGTTATTCTTGCGTTTCCTGCTCGCCTCGTCTCTCATTGGTGTTTTAAAAACATACCTGCTTAGTAATATTGGTACCCGGAAGCTACAGTAGCCCCGTGGCTTCTTTGGTGCTGACTGACAGCTCACAGCTGACTTATGACAGTCAAAATCTAGGTACCATATACCTAAATTTTGACTGTCAAAAGTGACAGCTGATAACCACATGTTTTTGCAGATCATTATGGTTCGGCGTAGGGATACATAATTTGGTCTGGTAACTTTTCAAAGCCGTCAGTCAGCACCAAAGAAGCCATGGGGCTACTGTACCAGATGATATATTCTCACGTATGTGGTATGTTATGAAGCTCTCGCTATTGACAAAAGGTATCATTTCGACGGTTGGAAAGTAAAATATAGCGAACTTGCGTCACTGAACTTATTTAGTAAGTTCTATATAAGTTTCAAGGCACGGATAGTTTTTGGACAGCGAAATGCAAACATTTTTTTAAAGAGTGCGTCAAAGAAGTCACTCCACTGGTAGTTTTGCGCTCTGTCTCACTTGACCAAATGATCGCTAGGTTTATAATATCATGGCACAGTTAGCTCCGGTTAGAGCTTAGTGGTCTCCAACTGGACACAATTAGCTCCAGTCAGAGCTTAGTGGTCTCCAACTGGTCACAGCTAGCTCCAGTCAGAACTTAGTGGTCTCCAACTGGTCACAGCTAGCTCCATGTCAGAGCTTAGTGGTCTCCAACTGGACACAGTTAGCTCCAGTCAGAGCTTAGTGGTCTCCAACTGGACACAGTTAGCTCCAGTCAAAGCTTAGTGGCCTCCAACTGGTCACAGTTAGCTCCAGTAAGAGCTTAGTGGCCTCCAACTGGGCACAGCTAGCTCCAGTAAGAGCTTAGTGGTCTCCAACTGGGCACAGTTAGCTCCGGTCAGAGCTTAGTGGCCTCCAACTGGGCACAGCTAGCTCCAGTCAGAACTTAGTGGTCTCCAACTGGGCTACAGTTAGCTCCGGTCAGAGCTTAGTGGCCTCCAACTGGGCACAGTTAGCTCCGGTCAGAGCTTAGTGGCCTCCAACTGGGCACAGCTAGCTCCGGTCAGAGCTTAGTGGCCTCCAACTGGGCACAGCTAGCTCCAGTCAGAACTTAGTGGTCTCCATCTTCCCTTGCAGTTCGCTCTGGATCTGTGCCCTGGTCTTGTTGTTAGTCTCGGGGAGGCAGATGGCCACGTACATGACGCTGATCATGCAGAACAGACAGAAGACGCCGTAGGTGGTCGGCGCTCCCATCTCTGACACCATGATGCTGTACAGCTTGGTCGTGATGAACTGGAGGCTCCAGCTCAGGAACACGCAGATGGAGCTCACCCACCCTTTGGACTCGGTGGGGACAATCTCGGCCATCACCAGCCAGGGCAGGGGCCCGAACCCGGAGGCGTACGTCGAGATGAACACGGTCACCGTCACGCAAGGCATCCACCCGAAGTTGGCCATGTACCACTTGTCATCCATCATCAGGAAGTGTATCGCCAGGAAAGCGATGGAGACCGCCATACCCGTGCCGGATAGCAGTAACAGCAGGCGTCTACCGACTCTGTCGACGACCATCACGGTGAGGAGCGACAACAGGAACTGCACGACGGCGACGATGAAGTTACATATGTAAGGGGAGATGGAGGATTCACCCGACTGGAATATCTCGACGGTGTAGTAGATGACGCCCTGTATTCCCGTCGCCTGGGCTATGATGACGAGACCGAAGATGATCCTCATAGCTTTCGCCGTCGTCGACACAGGTCCCAGCTTGAACAGGCACTCCTTGATTGTATCCGAAGCTGGTGGTGGTTTTTCCGGAGAAGGCGGCGCCTTCTTTGGTGAAGTCCCTCATGACCTCTATCTCCGGTCTGTGGTCGAAGTCCTCGATATACTTGGCGCCTCGGAAGAAGCGTAAGGCCTTGACAGCCTTGTCGTCGCGGTTCTTGGCGAGGAGGAAGACGGGTGACTCCGGCATCCAGATGAAACTGAGCAAGAAGGCGGCTGGCAGCACCGCGCTGCTCACGGTGAGGTCGAGGTAGTCGAGGAAGGTGTTGAGGATGTACGTCCAGAGGAAGCCGATGGTGATCATGAAGTCGAGGTAGCAGCCCAGCATACCTCTGATACTGACCTCGGAGATTTCCTCGCAGTAGAGAGGAATGACAACCGTCGTGGCGCCGATGGAGAGCCCCGAGATGAACCGTCCCGTATACAACATAGCAACCTGAAGATAGAAAGACACGATTGTCATGGTTGTTTCATCTGATCAGTTCTAAGACAACTTGGAGGATTGTCATGGTTGTTTCATCTGGTCAGTGCTATGAACAACCTGGAGGATTGTCATGGTTGTTTCATCTGGTCAGTGCTAGAACAACCTGGAGGATTGTCATGGTTGTTTCATCTGGTCAATGCTAGAACAACCTGGAGGATTGTCATGGTTGTTTCATCTGGTCAGTGCTAAGACAATCCTTCTTGGACTGATCAATGAGTACTTTTGAGGTCCAGCCCAAGGGAGCGCGAGTAATTTTACAGTTTTTATCAAATTCAACTACTTTGGCCAAAATAAATCAAATATTCCTCCGGTAGCAACATAGAGCTTAGTTTTCTGCACAAGCTGATATCAACAGACCTTGAATATATGTCAAGGGTGTCCTGGAATTTTGTCAAAACATTTTTCTCTTTATTTAAAAAGTTTTGACAAAATTCCAGGACACCCTTGACATATATTCAAGATATAGAAAACTAAACTCTATGTTTCTACTGGAGGAATATTTGGTTTATTTTTGCCAACAAATTTTAATTTTATAAAAACTGTAAATATTTGCGCTCCCTTCTGCCGCACAAGCTATAATACATTCATCTCTCAAGTTTACGCCAACAGCTGACGTCTGTCACTTTGGACAGACGTAATGAAAATGTATGATTATGTATGAATGTGATAGTTAACCACACTAATTTAGGCCAATATTGTTTACATTTACATGAGGATGGGCACAAAGCTTATTTATCTTTTTATTCCACTTAAAAAAAGATTATTCACAGCACTTTCACAAAAAGTATATGTAATATAGCTTCAAAATGGCGACCGATGATTTTTTTTTTTTTGCACGGAGTCTTACTACCCGTTCAGGTTATACGCTTAAGTACTAATTACGCTAATGTGTTATAAATTGGGAAGGTTGAATGTAGAGGAAGTGAGCCTGCATTTGCTTGGAGGGAAAGTGGAAAACATTGAGAGTAAAAAAACCTCCAGTTCACCTCGATCCACCCGTCCTCGGCAGTAAAGCACAACACGAAACTAGCGCGTTAGCTAACTACGCCACCGAGGCGGGGATTGGCGAATTTAAACCATGTGTGTGAACATGACGGAAACAAGTTCTTTGAAATGATGCACCCGCGCGCGCAGTGGATACAATATTTTATCCAGTTAAATATTTCGAAATATGATAATAACATCATAAAATAATTTATTATATATAAAAATTACAAGTATTTTCTATTTTCCAAGTAAATACGATGCCTGTATTAAAAGGTAGTAATGTATGCACGTTCCAAAAGTGAGAATTAGTACTTCTAATTATGTTTAAAATATTGTTTCGAATTGGGTAAAAAGAAATGACTAAATTTAATTAAATACTGTTAGAAAACTTAAGTTTACGTTCATTTAAATGTTAAATATAACATGTAATTTTAAAAAAAAGTTTAACATTTATAACAAAACAGTGATCTTTTAAAAGTGTTGGCAACCCAAAACCTAAACATATGATTTTCGAACTGTCATCCTGGTAAAAACCTATCGTAAACAACCCCAAGGGGTGAGTGAGGTGGGCGACTGACCGGGACACCGGGCTCTAGGGGGCGCCACGCCACCAATGTCTTAAAAAAAAACCTACAAATAATAATCTTTAAACAAATTCATACATTGCTCAGCAGTCAGTTTATTACGACTTGTGCCCTTGTTATACCCAGTGTGCATGAACATTAGAAATTCATCCATCTTGTATTGAGTATTGAGTTCCTTTCAAGTTTATAGGACGTTAAAAATAGGGGGGCGCATAAAGGCTCGCCCGGGCTCAAAATTATGTTCGAGGTGGCCCTATTGAACAGACTCTATTGGAGTTTAATTTTATACTAAATAATAATGTAGTTCATCAAGGCTGTTGCTTAAAACATTTTGAAGACAGTAATATGAGAACAATTATATATCTGGGTGACCTGGCGGTCTAGGGGTAAGGTGTCCGACTTCTGTGCTGGCGGCCGGGGTTCAATCCTCGGTCCCGGCACTAATTTATCTGATTACCAAACCCTTCCTTCACCTCTGACAAGACATCTTGTGAATGTGGGGAATGCCAGGCCTCCACCGTGGTTCGGATTCCACGTTAAACTGTAGGTCCT